>BMAU01003542.1:0-44367 GCA_019973935.1 Trichonephila clavipes
GTTACAAGGCCAAGACTTCTATGAGAGGCAATATGAAGCTATCTTTAAAATGGCAGCAAATTATACAACAAAACGGTACATATTTAACCCAAATTGGACAATCCGAAACATGTTAAATAAAGTTTTGGGTTTCTTTTTCCCCAACCTAATATATATATATACACTACAGGGCATTAAAATTGCTGCACCAAGAAGGCGACATGCTTAAAACGTGAAATTTAAATGACAGGAAGAAGGTGCTGTGATATGCAAATAATTAACTTCTCAGCGCATTCAGACAAAGCAGGCGCCGATAGCGACACCTACTACGTGTTTAAATGAGGAATTTCTTCAGCCGGTTTCTCATACACAAATTGCTTTGAACGTTGTTGCCTGGTGAAAAGTTGTTGTCATGCCTAGTGTAAATAGAAATACGTACCAGCAAGTTTCTGACTTCAATAAAGGTCGAATTGTATCGAACCGGGATTTCGGTTTATCATAGCGAAGCATTGCTACTCGCGACGGTCGAAATTCAATGACTGTTAGCAGAATATGGAATCGATGAGTTCATCATTACGGTGACAAGGAACGCCGTGCTGCATCTCAACGGCCCCCTATCACTAGCAGCGGAGAAGACAACCATGTTACCTGCATGGCTTTAATGGATCGTGGAGTCACGTCACGAGTACTGAGTCAAAATTGGGGTTGTTTGTAAGACAACAAATGTCTACACGAACATTTCGACAACATTTGCAGCAGCATTAACTCTCAGTACGAAGACCATGGCTGCGGCTAGCCTTGAGGCTGCAAGATCATTTTCAATTGTATGGCGAGATGTCATTTATTTTAGATGAATCCAGGTCCTGTTTACAACATGAAGATGGTCGCATCCGTGTTGGCGGCATCGTGGTGAACGCACCTTAGCAGCGTGCATTTTTCATTGTCATACTGGCCCATCATCTGGCGTGATGGTATGGGGTGCTATTGGATACACATTTCGGTCAACTCTTGTTCGCATTAATGACACTTTGAACAGTGCACGTTAAATTTCTTGTGTTTTACGACCCGCGTCCTTACCCTTTATTCGAATCCTGCGAAACCCAACATTTCAGCAGGATAATGCAAGACCACATGTTGCCGGTATTGTACGGACCTTCCTTGATACCGAAAATGCTGGGCTCTTGCCCTGGCCTGCACGTTCACCAGATCTATCACCATTAGAAAATGTCTGGTTCATGGTTGCAGAGTGACTGGCTAGTCACTCGGCAACCAATGACTACGGTTGATGAAGTGTGGCATCGTGTTGAAGCTGCATGGGCATCTGTACCTGTACATGCCTTCCAATCTCTATTTGACTCAATGTCCAGGCGTGTAAGTGTTGTTATTCTTCCATTGGTTGTTGTTTTGGGTGCAGATTTCTTAGGATCTATGCACCCAAATTTCTTGAAAATTTAATCACTTGTTATTTCCAGTATAATTTATTTGTTCAATAAATATCATTTTGTTACTGCATTTTCCTGTTGTAGCAATTTTAATGGCCAGTAGTGTATGTATGTATATATATTATATATATATGGGTAGTATTAAATTAGTTTCAAATAATTTTTAAATGTTTTAAATTTTCAATGCATTTCGATTGTAAGAGATGGTGACGCAAATCAAACTATTGCAAATCTGGGTGGATTTTAATATCCAATGAAACAATTCGTGCGCGATAACGTCAGACGCTATATGGCTCTTGAGCGATCTCTTTTTACGCTGACCATGAACGAGTGAGGTTCGACGCTTTTTATGTGCTTCGTTTTCAAAATAAAGCAAACCCTCCTTTAGGCCTAGCCATGTTTGACATCTTCATCTCACAGGAGAACCCTGCTCTCTATTCAAATTGTCTTTTATCATTTTTGTAAATAATTGAATGTTGTAAATATGTGACGGGCTCATCGCGTTTTCTACTAAAATCTCCTTTTGGGCTCTTTGGGGCCGAAAATGCAAATTCTTTCCAACCAAATCCAGAAGCGAAATATGAACAAGCAAATTAGAAACCTTTCAAATAGCAGAAGTTAACGTAAGCGTATGACCTATTGAGAAGTGATTATGCTAATCTGGTTTAAGCGCATGAACTGAAGGAGGAAAAGAAAGCCGTCGTGGACTGTGAAGCTATCCGTAACAGAACGATCGAGTCAAGGTGGATCCAATTCCACACGAGTAATCCAAAGATATTGAGTATCCGGGAGGATTGCGATTAAGTAAGAAACTAAAGTAGGATAATTCTAGTATTCATTAGTAACTGTGATATAAACAGAGATTAGGAATAGAAGAGAAAATGAAATATAGTGGGTAAGATCCTACTTATTTGGTAATACGTATTGTGTGTTTTTCTCACCTCAGATCAGCTAAGTTATAATATAAATAAAGAGTATTTTTTTTTCCAGGTATAGAAGTTTAAGTTGGCATTACTTTCCAAGATGGCGACCGATTTAACAGCTGTCAAGTGATTTATTCTCAGATTGGTTTGGCAATTCATCAAAACGATCATCAAGCAAGGCGTAGATTCGTCGAATAAAATTTAAAACGAGATGGCCGTCGTTCCCGATTTTCATAAGCGAATTTTGTTTAGCGATGAAGCGCACTTCTGGTTGAATGGATACATCAACAAACAAAACTGCCGCATTTGGAGTGAAGCTAATCCACAAGTGTATGTCGAAACACCGTTACAGCCAGAAAAACTGACTGTTTGGTGCGCCTTATGGGCTGGTGGAATCCTTCTTCAAAAACGATGAAGGCCACAACGTTACAGTCAATGGTGATCGGTATAGAGCCATGATTACTAACTTTTTCATTCCTGAATTGAACAATCATGATGTCCAGGAGCTGTGGTTTCAACAAGACGGCGCAACATGTCACACAGCTCGTGCCACAATCGATTTATTGAAAGACACGTTGGGTGACCGCCTAATTTCCCGTTTTGTACCTGTGAATTGGCCTCCAAGATCTTGTGATTTAACACCGCTAGACTATTTTCTGTGGGGCTATGTAAAGTCATTGGTCTATGTGGATAAGCTACAAACGCTTGACCATTTGGAAGAAAACATTCGCCGTGTTATTTCCGATAAACGGCCACAAATGTTGGAAAAAAAGTCATCGAAAAATTGGACGTCCAGATTGGACTACATCCGAGCCAGCCGTGGCAGTCCTGTGCCAGAAATCATATTTAAAAATGTAATGCCACAAGATTATCTTTCGAATAAAAAAAAATTTATGTCAATTGAATAATACATCGTTGTTTTATTGCAATTTAAAGTTCTATACCTCTAAAAAACACCCTTTGTTATCATTGTTAGTGTTTAAGTTAAGATCTCAATAAAGACATTTTAAGATGATGACAACACCTGGTTCTTCATTCAATCCAACACCTATAGATCACGAAGTTAACTTAGGAGTTAGGTATCACCCACGAGAGGCATACTCTACAAATAGTGTGATCTTAATTTTCTCTTTCTTAATAAATTAACTGTTTGCTTAACTTAACTACAATGTTTTCTTTTGTTCAAAATTCACTTTACCCCTAGACACCGTCACACACAAATAGCCATTATTTGCCCTCTTCGCTGGGTCACGCCAGTATTTATAGTACTTTGCCTCTTGATTTTAAAAAGACAGGAATTTAATTTCTAAAACTTAAGTGTATTTATCATTTACAGCCCTATACTCTACCTCTTCCCATGTTGTTGATTTTCTCAAACACCATTTTTAGAGGATATCTACTCTTTAAAAGAAACATGCTTGCCAAATTCCAAGTCTGTAAGTCTGATAGTTCAAGAATGGAATTTTTTAAAGTCTATAACGCCCCCGTAACTTTGCAAAACCTTTGAAAGTCGTTTTTGCAAAACCCTGTTCTCAGTGGATCTCTACTTAAGGCTGTCTTCGCCAAATGTGAAGGCCTAAACTAAACACCGAGCCCATTTTTTAGACAGAATAATGACTGAATTTTCATAAGAATTCGCGCAACTTTGTAATTCATACAATTGTAGCGTTCTTAAATTTTAAAAATATTCCATAAATAACTAATTTGTCATCTTAGCATGTAAAAGGATATCGGATTTAGCATAACTGTATAGTAGAGAAAATGCGAAACGCATTTTAGACCAGAAAATATGAATCAACTGGATTTAAAATGACTAGTATGATAAAATAAGAGGTTCTCTATAGGATAGCGCGAAGCCAGAATATAATATTAAACTTCGAGTACTTTTATTTGTGAAAAAATATTCCTTAACACTCAACGAAGATAGCCTTAACAGAACAAATATGATTGCCAAATTTAAGGTCTGTAGGTCTAATAGATCAAAAACAGAAAATTTTGTCTACAACGCCCTTGCAACTCTCTTGGGTAGGGATTTCTATAAAAACCGGTTCTTGGTGGTTCTCTTTTTTCAACAGAAGAAAGGTATTTGCAAAATTTCAAGTTTTTAAGTCTAAAAATTCAAAAAACGGAACATTTTTATTTATAATGCCTCCCACGATTCCATACCTCATCGCAATTCCCCCTTCAAATTGATTTCCGCAAATGCCGCTCTTAGCAGCGGGTCACTTCTCAACAAAAGAAATAAGCTTAATAAATTTCCAGTCTGTAAGTCAAATAGTTCAAAAACGGGAATATTTGTCTATATCACCCCCGCAACAAGCCTTGGTAGTCGATTTTCGACAACCCCATCCTTAAAGGATCTCTATACATTATAAAAGGAATATTCATGCCAAATTTCAAGTCTGTAAGTCTTATATTTCTAAAGATATTGTGATGAGTGAGTGGGTAAGTGATTGAGAGTGAATGGCTTTTCTTCTATATATTTCTACGAGTATATGTATGTGTATATGTATTCACATATATATAAATATATCAGTAGCACACACAGGAACTTTTCAAGGGGGTCGAAAGTCCACTATTCTCGTATCATGCTCCAATACGCCGCCCAATATATTATTTCGATTTTGTCAATTTTCGGAGTAAAAATTAATTATTGAATGAATAATTAGCATTAATTAATAAAATTAAGTATTAATAACAAATGATTAAATCTACTATATACATCGGATTATAATAGATTATACGATTATTTGTACATAAATAATAATACATATTATGTTTCTACGAAAGGAAATGGAAGAGTTAAGAACTATATACTTATATTTACAGAAAAGGCTTCGCCCCCCCCACCACCACAAAAAGGTTTGATTCATAGAATATTTATTTGGTGTGTTTGATATTCACTTCTGGGACAATTATGAAATTATTCTACGATTTCACTGACGTAAACTCTTTATTGCTTCTGAAATCAATATAATTCAAATGTTTTAGAAACAATTCTTTCTTTAAAAATATATATAACCTGCTTAAAAAAGCAGGTTATTTTTAGTTCAAATTAGAAGTTCTTGTTCCGAAATTTTCATGCGTCATTTCACTGCACGTTAATTCTGAAATTCCGCAGTTTATAAAAGTATATTTAGATATTTTAAAGAAGGAAAATGGCGGATAATCATTAATGTAATTGTTCATAATCTACTTATAAATATGTTTAGACGGTGGAATAATCTCCCAAACATCAATCATGGTAATAAAATTAAAATGTTTTTGATGAATCTTGTAAGTCAAGCTATCACCTATCTAAAAATAAAGAAACACAGCTCAAAGAGTCTGAAAAATGAATTTCCGAATATTAAAAAAAAATTTGTTTTTAATTTAAGTCTATCAAAGTCATTAATAACCGGTCACATATTTAGCAACCACAGATGAGGTCAGTATTTGAACATTCTGTACTAATCCACTCATAGTAGACTTCGAGTGCTATTTAAATTCAAACTGAAGCAGCTGCATTCTACCATTTAGCAGTTTCAGGGAAAAGCATGAAATTTATTTGCTTATATTAAAATTTCTTTAGAAAACAAGAAGGGTTAGAAATAAAACAGATAACATAATTGTGAATAACGACTGAAGAATTAAAATTAACCCTTACAGAGGAAAACATAATGTTCCTAAAGGTAAATATTAGTACGTAACTGTTAATTTTAGTTCATTTAGACTTAAAAATAGATAAAATTATAAGAAAAATACATAACAATATGTAGTTTTTTTTCTCAATTTTATGGGAATAGAGAATAGAATTATTTGTCATTATCAGGCATTGGTTTTCATTTGTCCGAATATGCATTATTATTGTACAAAACTGTACTTACGGAAAAACATGAAGCATACCAGAAAATACAGTGATATACAGTGGCCCCCAAAAATGTTCATATCCTTGCAATTTCCTAAAAAACAGTGTTTTTGACTTAGTAACATTAATACATCAGAATTGTAATTTTTTTATGATATCTGCCATTTGTTCTTAATGGAATAATGTAACCAATTTTTAAAACATAATGTAACTATTATTTTAAAAAATTAATAATAAAGAAGCTGCTACAAAAGACTACGTGCACTTAACAAAAATCTCCACATAGCTTTAAATATTGTATTTTTTCTTAATTCAATACTCAGTAGGATATATTTTAACGTCCACAATAACTGTTAAACGTCTAGGTATAGATTTCATCAGTTTTTTGTGATTTCTGCATCAATGTTCCTCCATTCTTCTGTAATTATTGTTTTTTACATGTCATGTCTTTTAAAATCAAATTCTCACGAAATATGTTCTACTAGGCCTTAAATCAGTTGATTTAGGAGGAACTTTCAGACACTTTGGGACAATTATACAGACACCAGCAGCGGGGTACATTGAGAGCAGTGCGCTTGGTTCACCTTGTTAAAAAAGGAAAGCGTCAATAGTATCCAAATTTTGGGTGGATAATTTCAAATTGTTCATTAAAATATTTAAATAGAGATCATGATTCTTTTACCATCAAAAATTACCAAATTACCCAACGCTGAAGCCAGTGGTGTACCAGAGAATGTTAGGCATCCCCTGCAAAGTCAGGTTTTGGGCTCCAAGACGGATCTCACAAGGGATTCCAAAACAATAACATAACATAGCCTTTGGGCCTTCTATAGTACTGCCCCCCCTGATGTGGGGGGTGTACGTTGCACTACTACCTGAAACCGATTTACACCTCACTTTCATGCTGAAACATGGAGGTGGAAGTGTTCTAGTTGTAACTAAATTCTTGAGATTAAAAAGTTCCTCGTTTTTTTCTGCTTCAAACTGTTATACATCCGACGGAACGAAAAATGTTGCTTTTTCTCTCATCCCAACCAATTTGGTCTCATTAATGAATTTTCCGAAACTTAATCCCAAGAATCTAACTGGAATAGTGAAGTATGGTGGTGGAGGCGTTCTTGCGAAGGGTTGTAAATCGGATTCAGGGCAAAAATAATTTGGTATTTTTTAATGATATGATTCGTGAGTTCTATTTAAATGTTTTAATGAACAATTTGAAATTATCCGTCTAAAATTTCATTTTATATAGACGGTTTAATTTTTTTAACAAGATGATGACCCAAGGATACTGCTGTCAATGTAGGCTGCTGGTGTCTCTATGACTGTCCCAAATTCTGATAAAACCTCCTAAATCACTTGATTTCAGCCGAGTAGAACATATTTAGCGAGAATTTGATTTAAAAAAAAAAGAAAACATTACATGAAACTGAGGAATAGAGGAACATCAATGCAGAAATTACCAAAAATGAATGAAATCTATACCAAGACCTTTAAAAAAGTTATTGTGGAAACTAAAAGCTATCCTATTAAGTACTAAATAAGGAATAAATTAAATATTTAAATCCATGTTGAGATTTTTCTTAAGTGTACGAAAACTTTTGTGGCGTAATTTTTTGGTGGTTTTTCGCGCGCGCACGATCATTAATTTTTTAAAATAATACTTATACTGTTTTAAAAAATTTTTATGTAATTTCGATAAGAACAAGTTACAGATATAAAAAAATTACAATCCCGATATATTAATGATTATTAGTCGAAAATACTGAAGACGTTTAAAATTTATACATATATTTCGGAAGCTAAAATATATCCTATTATTCAATTAAGAAAAATATATTATATTTAAATAATTATACGTCATAAAAATCAACATAAAATTATTGCTCTACATTATTTTTTATTATTCTTTAACAAATCTAGCAAAACTATTTACTACGTATTCTGTTTAACTTTATTATTTTTTAATTAATCTATCCTCGCAAAGTATTTTTCTATAAACACTTTAATTATTCAACATTAGTAAAATTTAAGACGACAGACTTGTTTTATTGTCAAATAGTTTGTTTTTCATTTTAACGATCTGGCATTAGTTAATTTACAGCATTGGTGTTGTTCGAGCATGCGCAGTCTGGGCGCCGCGCTGCGGTGATTATGTATTACGCGAAACGCGAATTAAGAGTTTTTCAGAGTGTGTGTGGGAGATCAGACGAGCGAGAGCGCGGAATTACGGTGCCCAACGCAAGCGTTCCGACATACTCCCTGAGCAACCCCGTGTGAAAAAGAGTTGTGTCAACATCCTCGTCTGGTTTCCTGAGACAAAACATAGGGACCACTTCCCCAACATAGTCCGTCAAGCCGGAGAAGTGAGCTATTCAAGGTGACGTGAGTAGTGGTCTTTTTTGTGTTTTTATTATTATAAATTGAGGACTAAATTAATTTTAGAAAAATGTTTAAGAAATGCCGTAAGGAAGATCTTCGGATCGTAGCTCTTGAACTTGGTGAGACTGTTGCTGAAAAGTAACTATCGTTGAGTTAACTGAAATTATTAAAGAAAATAAATATTTTAAAGAGGATGTTGAATTTTTTAAAGAATTAATTCAATATACGATCGAGGACCGTAAGCGAGTAGAGGAAGACCGTAAAAAAGAAGCGGAAAATAGGTTGCGAGAAAAGGAGCTTGAGCTTGAACTAGCTCGTTTAACATTACATTATACAGAGCGCGAGCCAAACCAGGAAGTAAGGAACTCCACTTTTGAACCTCTTAACACATCAGCGCCAGTCTTCGAGTCGCGAGTAGAAATGCATAATTTATTAACCGCAACGAGTATAAACAGAAAAAAAATGTGTTTTGCTAAGCTCTGCAATTTGTTATATAAAATGTGAAAATGGTTTATTCCCAGTCAAAGCAATTCTAGACAGTGGAAGTACTTCGAACTTTTTAACGAGGAGCTTATGCGATTTAATTGGATTGAAAAATACAGGACTAATGTTTCGGTTTCGGGACTAAAACAAAAACAGTAATTCCAATAGACTCGCGGGTTTCAGTATCTATTAGCAATAAAGAAGGGAGTTACATTAAAACATTAGACTTTTTTTGGTACCAGCAATAACGGAAGATCTGTTCCAACAACGAAAATCGATTTTTAATCTGAATAATATTCCCAATCTTAAATTAGCTGAAAAATTTCAATATTCCAGAGCGCGTGCAAATGCTATTAGGTGCAGAAGTATTTTATGAATTAATGTTACCCGGACAGTTCAAGACGGAGGGTTCAAATGTTATTTTTCAAAACACTGTTTGCGGATTTGTCGTTTCCGGATCTACTTCTTCAGACGCGAAGGGAAAAGAACATTGTGGGTTTATTCAGGATGCGGATAATCTAGAGCATTCAATTAAGAAGTTTTGGGAAATCGAAAATGTAGAAATCGATTCTGTTAAAACCAGTGAATTAGATATTTGTGAAAACCATTTTAAAAACACTCATTCAAGAGATGACCAGGGGAAATATACGGTGGCGATACTATTAAAGGAAGATCCTTCATGTCTTCGTGAATCCAGACAAACCGCGATTCAGAGATTAAACTCCTTGTGGAAACGATTAAGTAGAGATACAGAATATTTGTCCCTGTATGAGAAATTTTTACAGGAATATGAAGATTTGGGCCACATGAGGGAAATCAAGGCGGATGGATCTGGAGTTTCATTTTACATGCCACACCATGGTGTTTATCGCCCCGAAAAGTCTACAACTAAACTGAGAACTGTTTTTAATGCATCAAGTCCTTCAACGAGTGGGAAATCTCTAAATTTAATTCAATTTAATGACGGACTGGTCCAAGAAGACCTCTTTTCCATTATGGTTCGCTTCCGAAAGCACAAGTATGCCTTTACTACGGATATAGAGAAAATGTTTCGCATGATAAACATACATCCGGAGCAAACGTGTTTGCAAAGAATTCTGTGGAAGAAGGGCATAGGAGAGCCAATAAAAACGTACGAGTTAACTACAGTAACCTACGGCACAGTTAGTGCACCTTATCTAGCCACGAGAACTTTGAAGCAGTTAGCAATGGATGAAGCTAAAAATTTTCCTTTAGCAGCTCCTGTGGTGCTCAGTGACTGCTACATGGATGACATACTATCGGGATCCGAGAGTATAGAAGAGGTAATCGAGTTGCAGCATCAATCAATAGAAATGTTCAAGACCGCAGGGATGCATCTTCATAAGTGGTGGAAATTTACCCGAGATAACTTCCAATCTACAGGAGTATTTCTGGAGTCTAATGAGACTAAAGCGCTAGGAATAATTTGGAACCCTAAGTTAGACTGTTTTCTTTTCAGAATAGAGCAACAAAGGCCAACTTCATTCACCAAAAGAATGGTTTTGTCTACTATTGCAAGAATCTTTGACCCTTTGGGTCTCCTCGGACCGATCATAACTTGGGCAAAGATATTTATGCAAAGATTGTGGTTGCTGAAATTGGGATGGAGTGATGAACTTCCTTTAAAGAAGAAAAAGGAGTGGCGTCGATTTATCGACTCTTTGGAAGCCGTGAATAACATCTTTATTGACCGATGTATTGTGATTCACAGAGCGGAGAGCATTGAGTTACATGCATTTAGCGACGCATCGGAAAGGTATGGTTCATCCATTTATTTCAAGTCTATATCTGCCCTTGAGAAGTCAAAGCGTGTCTCGTAACGAGTAAAAGCCGAGTATCGCCTCTGAAGCAGATTTCCATTCCAAGACTTGAACTGTGTGGGGCAGTTCTTGCCGCTAAATTGATGAAGAAGGTGAAGGAGGCATTGAATCTTAAGATTACAGCTGTGCATTTTTGGTCGGATTCGACTATTGTGATTTCATGGATACATCGAGAATCAAGAGAATTGAAGACGTTCGTGGCTAATCGAGTGTCTAAGATTCATCAACTAAGTTCCTGTGACCAGTGGCATCACATTGCATCAGAACAGAATCCTGCAGATGTGTTATCTAGAGGACTACTTCCTGAGGAGCTTCGTGACGACTCTCTATGGTGGCATGGTCCTGAGCTACTACAGAGTGCTTATTCAACCACTGTCATTTCAGAACCAACCCAGAGAGATAACTTTGACTGCGAACTAAGGGTGTCTGAGAGAACTCTGGAGACTTCATTGCTGAGTTCCAAGAACTTTAACTTTTTCAACCATCTTATGGACCTTTCTAATAATTATTTTAAAATAATACATATTGTTTCTTATATTTATAGATTTTTACACAATTGCAGATCCAAGGTGAAAAAGAGGGGATCTTTAACTACAAGAGAGGTAAATGATGCAGAAACCTGGTTTATTAAATAGGACCAGAGTGGCATTAACTTAAGTGACCCGTCAGATAATCTTAAATCTTTGAACATATTCCAAGATGATAAAGGAATCCTGAGAGTTGGTGGAAGGCTGGAAAAAGCTTCCATACCCTACAGCCAAAAGCATCCAGCTATACTGGCTAAAAATTCTAAATTGAGTAAAATATATTTCATAACTTTGCATAAGAAATTATTTCACGTTGGTCCACAAGGACTGCTGAATGCAGTAAGATTGAGATTTTGGGCTTTAGGAGGTAGAAACCTAGCTAGGAAAACGGTTCATACTTGTGTGGTGGGTTTCAAGTGTAAACCAATTCCCTCTTCTCAAATAATGGGCAATCTTCCTTATGAAAGAGTAAATATGGCCCCTCCATTCAGTATAACTGGACTAGATTTGGGAGGTCCATATTATGTAACTTACAAACACCCGAGAAAGGGCGTTTTGAATAAAATTTATGTTTGTGTTTGCATTTGCTTTGTGACTAAAATTTATGTTTGTGTTTGCATTTGCTTTGTGACTCGTGCCATTCACCTAGAAATTCTTTCCGATTTGACTTCGGATGCAATAATTGCGACCCTTAAGAGATTCATGTCTAGGCGAGGAAAATGTTCCAAAATTTTTACGGATAATGCAACAAATTTTGTTGGTGCGAATTCTCAACAAAAGGTATTTTATAAGACCCTTAACTTTCCAGATCAAAATCTGGCGGCATATTTCACTGAGGAAGGTATTGAATGGAATTTTATTCCACCAAGGGCCCCACATATGGGAGGTCTTTAGGAGGCGGGCATAAAGTCAGTGAAATATCACCTCAAGTGAGCACTGGGAAGATCCAAACTCACATACGAGGAGTTTGAAACAGTGATTATCTAGGTGGAAGGAATTTTAAATTCCAGACCTCTTACACCAATATCCAATGATTTTGATAACTTTGAGGTATAAACGCCTGCACATTTCTTGATTGGTAGATCAATTAATTCTATTCTTGAGCCCATAGTAATTAATATTAGTGACAATAGATTAAGCCGTTGGCAGAAAACAACAAAGGTAATTCAGGTAGTTTGGAAAAAATGGAGTACCGATTATCTAAATACTCTCCAACAGAGAGGAAAGTGGATGATCGAGAAGGACAATGTAATGTGTGGAACAATGCTAATTGTAAAGGAGGATTTTACACCAGTTTGCAACTGGCTTTTAGGGCGCGTCGTTGAGGTCTATTATGGTTCTGATGGTAAAGTGAGAACAGTCAGAATTAAAACAAAGACCGGAGAATTTAAGAGGCCTATAACTAAGATTTGTATTCTACCATAGATAAATACTTATGTCACTCTATTTTATGAATTATATGTTTAGTTCTTTGTAATTGAGTTATTGTAATTTTAACATTTTTTACTGAAAATTTATAGTACCTTATATACATATATATATATAATAATTTTGAAAACAATTGTGTAATTTTTGTGAAACTTGTTGTGAATTGTGAAACTGTATTGTGCTATTGTTGAATATTAATATTTCAAGGCCGGGGTGTGTGTTCGAGCATGCGCAGTGGGCGCCGCGCGGCGGTGATTAAGTGTATTAAGCGAAACGCGAATTAAGAGTTTTTCAGAGTGTGTGTGGGAGATCAGACGAGCGAGAGCGCGGAATTACGGTGCCCAACGCAAGCGTTCCGACATACTCCCTGAGCAACCGCGTGTGAAAATAAAAGAGTTGTGTCAACATCCTCGTCTGGTTTCCTGAGACAAAAACACATAGGGACCACTTCCCCAACAGGTGTCAAACTCAGAGGCTAAATAGGACCAAAGAAATCAATATTCGTAGAAATGCAGGTTTATTTCGAATGATATGTTATAATAAACATGTAAAAAAAGAACAAGAAAAATTTAATATTTACGTCCTGACACCTCTTCTGTCTTAACTATTTCAGAAGAAATTTTAATATTTAATTATGTATTAATGTGCGCCGATATATGACCTGGCCGCAAAAATGTTCGTTGAGGGCCGCATGCAGGTGACATGCGGCCTCGAGCTGCAAGTTTGACATCCCTTATTTGCATAATACTTAATTATTTCGTAGAATAACTAAGTAAAATAAAAAATGTATTTATCTATTAGATGCTGTAACTTACTTACAGTGAAATGGAGATTTTTTTGAAGTGTACGAAAACTTGTGCATAATTTTTTTAATAGTTTTTTAATTATTAATTTTTAAATAATAGTTATATAACGTTTTAAAAATTGGTTATATTATTACATTAAGAACAAGTTGCAAATATCATTAAAAATTACAATTCTGATATATATGAATTTTTTTTATTTGTCAAAATATTAAATTTTGTAGAAAATTGCAAGTGTACGAACACTTTGTGATCCACTGTATGTATATTACACGACACAATGAACTGATATAATAACAGAGTTATATCCCGTAAATGTTTCATCGTTAGTGCCAATTAATTTTTACAGATTTTTCTAAACGCTTACGAAATTGTGTTCAGTATACGTTCTATTTTGGCATTCTGTATTTTGGCATTAAAAGAGCTAGATAAGGTTATAATTAAGTACGACAAACACCAAATTTAAAATTGAAAAAATGTTTCCCCTTCTTCATGAAAGGGTTAATAATGTTGTGTAAATACTTTTAAAATGTATTTATTTTATTTTTTTTCTTTTAGTCTTAATTCTTTATTCTATTGTGCACACCAGAATAAGTTTTAGAAGAGGAGGTTTAAAGAATTAACTGTAAAATCTGTGGCTGTTAGTTAATCTGATAATACCCGAATTTTAAATCATGAACTAAACCTTTACAATACATTAAACCTTACAAATTACAAAATCCAGCCCTTAGTTTGCAAGTATACACATAATTAAAGTATTTACATAATTTAATAAAAGAATAAATTAGATTTTAAAATTTAATCATTTATATATAGGAGAAAAGCGACTCACACTTACTCGAGATCTCAAGAGATATTGACATGCAAACATTAAATTTGGTAGCCCTGTTTCTTTTATTTAGTGGAGATGCGCTAAGAATGGATATTGCGAAAGTCGTCTTTCTATCGGGGCCGATTAAAAAAATCTCCCTCCTTTTTTGAGCTATTAAACTTACAGACTTGTTGAGTAGAGGTTCAATAAAAACAAGTTTTGAAGAAATCTACTCCCATGAGGAGGTCTAATGTGATATGTTAAAGACCAATATACTTCCATTCAGAGATTCAATAGGCGTTAGATGTCGAATTTTCTTTTAGTATAAATGGAAGCTTAATGCGAGGACTTGATATCAATAACTTTAAAAAAAGCAATTTTATAATCATACAACAGCTCGAAATACTCAGCGAAGCGGGTGGATAACGGTTCGCATATGTATACATGCGTGTTTGTGTATATTTGTGTATGTGCGCATTTGGATTTGAGTGTGTATGTGCATGTTTGTATACGTGGTGTGTACTAGTATGTGTATGTGTGCGTGCGCGTATGTGTGTGCGCGTGTGTATATGAATACCATTTTTTAAAGTAAATAATATTTGTGTTACATTTTGGGGAAAACTGGCATATATATATAATTTCAAAAAATCTTGCTACTTACATATAAGAAATAATATAAATCTATTTATTATAATATAAATTGTTCATAGATTCCAAGTAACTTATTTTTCATTTTTTGTGTGTGTGATTTTCTTCTCTTTTTGTAGTTTTACTGTTTATTGGGTATTTCGCTCTTAGTATTCAAATATTTCTTGTATTACTATCTGCTCAAGAGAGTGTATGGTATATTTTTTATTTGTTTCATTTAATTATTATTAGGATTATTTCGTATTCATGTTTCAGTAATTCATATTTCTTTCAATTATATAATTTGAGTATTTTTTCACTTATTTTTTCCAATAAATTCTCATGAATTTAATGGATAAACCAATTGATTTGTTATTAAACAAATTTAGAGGTGGAGAGAGAGAGAGAGATTTGGTTTTCCTCTTTAGAGCTACTTAACTTAAGATAAATTAAAATTAATTATTATTTAAACTTTTTTCTATTTTTATAATATAAAAAAACTCTAAATCATGTTATAAATTTTAGTTTAAAACCAATAAAAAGAATAATACATTGGCAATCAAATCATTGAATTAGTAATATGATTAAAAAAACTTCAACTAACAAAATTTATTGTGTAAATTTTCTTTTTACACAATAAAATCTTCAATAAAATTATACATACAATAATAACAGATTTGTTATTCGACAATTTCTTGTTTAACTTCTAAAAATCATTAAAAACAAGGACTCTCAGACATAATTATTTTTATTGATATTATTCTTCTATGCGTGCTACATTTTTCTCATTCAAGATAGAAAATATTTTCAAAAGATTAAAGATACAGCTTGCGCTTTTTTCGTACTGAGTGATTCTGCATGTGAAGAAAAAGACATGCAAAAACTCCTCATCTGATTAGCATACTCGTATTTATCAAATATAGAACATTTAGCAAGGTCAGCTTATATTTTCGTCTAGTTCTCGCAGATAAAAAAGAAGCAGTTTCGAATGGGAAAAGTTCATTTTTCCTTTTCTAATTAAAGGGGGCATAAAATTGAATGTTTGAAAATAATTCATTTGATTAAAAAAACATTTCTGTAATTAACTATGTTTAAAACGATAACATATTAAGCATCAATTATCTATGCTAAAGGTAAATTTTTCGAACCAGACGTCTAACTGTAGACGGTTGCCACATACTACGCATTCTGATTTGATCAAGAGCACGTTCTGTTATAAGTGCGTCTCAAAAGTCCCGCTGACTTTAAATTTTGTTTAAATTACGGAAGTTTCTTTTAGCCATTTAAAGATGACGAATTCATATTATATATATATATTCTATATTTTTTATAATTCCAAAACTTTTGTCAAGGCGGCTGTGAACGTATATGATTTAACGCATAAACGCTAATGATTTAATTAAACAGAGGCATAATTTGCTGAAGTGACAATAATCTAAGGCAGGGGTAGCGAACCTTTTTGGGTCAACGTGCCATTTTTTCTAAAAAAACGTTTAATGAGTTATAGGCGTGCCATCAAATAATTTTGACTCGTGATTATTGAAGAAATAATAAAACTAAATACGAACAAATTAAAATTCTTTATTTATTACGAAAAAATACATTCTGCAGTGTATAGTAGTAAATGTTTTAGTTATATAAATACTTGTAATTTAAATTAAAATAACATTAGTATGATTCCTGCTATTGTAGATTAGATGACAAATAACTCATATTAGGATTATAAGATGTTACTTTCAGTAGAAAGCATGCTGAATTAGAGTCGTCTGTTAAACGGTTTCTAAGCGAGTCTTTGATGTTATTTATCTCTGAAAATAATGACTCGCAGGCATAGGTAGATGAAAATATGGTTGAAATAACATACGCCAACTTCTTCAAACAGTTAAATGCGTCTGGAATCGAATTCCATGTTTCCAAAATTTCGTTACTGGTACTTTTACTTAGATTGCTTGTCAATCTTTCTGCTTCAATCAATTCCAACTTTTTCCTTGTTTCAATAAACTTTTGAATCCATATTGAACTAGACTGGAAATCAATCAGTTGCATTTCAAGTTCTTCAATTTCCAACCAATCGAATTGAGACAAGTTCAGTTTATCAAACGAATTCACATCAGGGTACATAATAAATTTGAACGTTTCCGATAATTCCTTTTGAACTGAGAAAATCTCACTGAAAATTCTTTCATTAAAGAATCCATTATGGAAATAAAGTGATCAATAACTTTTTCTTCCTTTCGTTTTTCTTGGGCATCTAAATCTTTGATATTTTTTTTTTCAAGTTTGGGAAGTACTTGTAATTTTTTGTAATAATATCTTTTCTGATAACATATAGTTTAGCTTCAAAAGCGCGAATGAGATCCATCATAACAATAAATGTTTTATTCGGGCCTTGAAGCTTTATGTTCAATTCATTGAAATGTTGGCATATGTCTGTAAAAAACATCAGTTTTAAAAGCCACATAATATTCATCAATTGTGGGTATTGTTCAATTTTGCTCTCATTTTGTAGAAACAGTCTGATTTCTTCCAAGCAATCAACGAATCTTTGAAGTACGTTCCTGCGGTTCAACCAGCGAACATTGTTATACACTCAGGAACATTGAAAATAGCGACCCAAGAAGAAAGCATCGGATTGAAATGAAATTTAATACACATAATGACACAGATGAGAGATTCCCTTGATCTCAAAAACAAGATAAATAAACGAATACAGGGTGTGTAACGACACAAATACTGGGCAACTTCAATAGCGCGTTGGACCACCTCCAGCTGCAATACATGCCGCCACACGGTCCGGCATTGAGTTGATTAGACACCTTATGTTGTCCTGAGGCAGATGAGCTCATAAATCTTGAACAGAGTGACACGATGGCATCTGCCGTTTTAGCTGATCCCACACGTGCTATACAGGGGACAAATCGGGGGAGCGGGCCGGCCATGGAAGAATTTGAAAATGACGCGGGAAGTCTTGAGCAACTCTTGCTGTATGCGGACGAGCATTATCTTGCTGGAAAATTGCCCCTGGAAGACCATTTAGGAAAGGTCCTACGTGGGGTCGAAGAATATTATCAACGTAACGTTGGCCCGTTAAGGTTCCACGCATCACAATTAAAGTGGACAGACTATCATAGACTATGGCCCCCCAGACCATTACACCAGCTGTGCGGGCAGTGTGACGTAGAACAGTGTGGGTGAAATTGTACCACTCACCAGGGCGCCTCCACACCCGTACACGGTTATCATCTGTCCCCAAAACAAACCGGGATTCATCACTAAACATAACCTTTTGCCAATCTGTGACATTCCACATTGATCTGGCTTGGCACTACTGCAGACGCAGTTGCCGATGTTCCGGTGTTAAAGGGAGTGCACGGAAAGGGCGCTTGGATTTAAGATTTGCTTCTGCAAGGTGTCTGGAAATTGTTTGTGGAACAATTGCTACGCCTACGTCTGCTCGTATCGTTGAACGAGTCACTGTGGGATCCACAAGTGCTTGCCGCACGATCCTTCGATCCTCTCTCCTCGTGGTCTTCCTCCAGACCCGGTTTTCCGCGCGTGGGTACCTTCTCGTATCCACTGCTCCCAACAATTTCTAATGGCACACTCCGAACGATCCACCTGGCCAGCAACACGGTGCGTCGACCAGCCTGCAGTTTTCATCCCGATGATCCGGCCTCTCTCAACTGTGAGAAATGTCTTCTAGCACGTTTACCTGGCATGTTTCGCTTACCAAAGTCTTCCTACAATCGGCGTGTAATCGTCACGTTTATGAATCTTCGAATTCACGCTGGCTTATATAGCACCCTCTTCCTCATTGTAGCGCCACCTCGGCGTGTATGAGCATGCGTATTGGCACAAAACTTGGATCATTTGCATATCACATTACGCTGTACTTATTTGCAAAGTTTCGCAATTGTACTTAGCTTCCTTCTTGGATCCCTATTTTCAATGTTCCTGAGTGTACATTATTAAGCCATTATACACCGAATTGACTTCCTCCAAAAAAGCATCAAACTTTCGTTTATTTAAAGCCTGCGACGATATGAGGTTGACTATTTTTTTGACTTAAGTTATTACATTATCAAGAGATGTTAAACCACTCTTTGCACATAAGGCTTGTTTTGTAAATAATGCACTGGAATTCAAAAATCGAATGTCCTACGTCTGTTTTAAATAAAGAAATGAAACCATTTTTTTTGCCTACCATATTTGGAGTACTATTAGTGGTTACTGAAACAATTTTTTTTCAAATCAATTTCTTTCTCAGCAAGCGAATTTCTTACTGCCGTACAAATATCTGGGCCCTTTGTAGTTGTTAACAACGATGTTATCGCAATTAATTCTTCCTTAATGATGTTTCCTACACAATATCGAGCAAAGACAGCTAAACGTGCCGATTTAGTAATGTCAATACTTTCGTCAAGACATAGCGATATAAAAGGAGCGGAGTTAATGTCATTTTTTTGTTGATCTGTAACATTTTCTGCCAATTTCAAGATTCTATCTTTCATTGTGTTTCTAGATAGAGAAACCTCTTTGATGCGCTGAATTATCTTATCTTTATTATCAAAATCATCAAAAAGTGAGGGCGCACATGCCAACCAAGCTTCCTTCAAAAACTCTCCCTCTTGAAAAGGTGTACAATGCCGAGCAATGGCATTTGCATCCGAGTAACTTGCCGCACTTGTGTGACAATTTTTGCTTACATATTTAAACATAGACGTCGACTGTTTATTTCTGTCTTTTATTGCACTTGCAATTAATTCTTTTTGCTCTGGTTCGCTTTTTTCACAAAAGGATTTGTGATTTGTTTCAAAATGCCGTTTTATAGACGATGTTCTGCATACCACTGTTCCAGAACATAAAACACACACCGCTTTGTCGCCTTTATTGATCATGCCATATTTCTCAGCCCGCCAAGTTTGAAATTCTCTGCTACACTTACTATCTTGCACTTTTTGTTTTTTTGTTGAACTAGCCATGTTAAATAGCAGTTAAAAATCGTAAATTTAACACAAAACTTTAAATGTACAGTTGTGTCGATGAAATTGACTATTCTATGTGCTCTCGCTTGATCCCCCCCCGCCAAAAAACCCCTTTTTACTCACTGCGCACGACTGCGGGCTCATGGGCAGATTTATTTGTTTTTAGGAAATTGAGTGCTTGTACGAGATTTCTGTAGTATCTGCTCTTTTGCTTTTGTCTTAGGTCATTAAAATTTTTAAAAATAAAGCAGTGAGAGTTATTTTACCAATTAGACTTACAAGACAAGAATTAAATCACATTAATAAATTAGATGTATACAAGCTGAACTATTAATGTAAACGATAGAATATATTTTTAAACAACTTGAATATATTTAGAAATAGTTACATACACACACTATGCGTAGATAAACTTTGCATTATTAGCAATTTATAATATACGAAGTATTTACGCAAGACATAACAAACGAGTCTGCTCCCCGACTTGTCGGCGTCGCGACGGATCACTCGCGTTTGTTCATACTTCATAGTAAACTTAATTATTTTAAGCTAAAATACAAATCGTTTTTGATTGATGGCGTGCCCAAAATATTCTGTCGCGTGCCATCATTGGCACGTGTGCCAATGGTTCGCCATCCCTGATCTAAGGTGACCAAACGTCATCCTTTTATAGGTTCTGTCCTTCTTCGAAAAGTGTCCTCCTTTTTGTCCTCATTTTCAATATTTTAAAATTGATCTGTTAATCTCTATTTTCAGAGATGAACCAAACATGTTTCCAAAATGTCGAAGAATGGTCTGAAACAAATATCACTGGAAATAACAGTTTTCAATGGTGTTTTTTGACTTCATCGCAAGTAAATTGGGCAGATATAGAAAACTGTGTTGATTTTTTATCAAAAGAAATGCCTGATATTAAAATCGTCGACAATGGTTTGTTTGTTGAAATTGGAAGACTGAATGTATATTTAAATTGTAATAAATTGAAGCATCAACGTGCTGGAATTGATAAAAGATGGGTTGAAATACTTAACCATTTTTCAAAAATGAACACATTCCATGTAAAAATTTAGTTATTCTTTTTGAATGTACGTTGTGCTGCCCTGGAACTAATGCAGCAGTTGAGTTTTTTTTCAGTTGGTAATGATTTTTGTGAAGTGACTTGTGAGAAATCACACAAAATTTAATGTTAATATTTTAGCTACAGTTCTTAGCGCAAAATTCAGTATGAAAGATATTTTTGCCCGAACTTTCCGATATATTACAAAATGATATGCTGACAAAAATATTCATTTAATGGAAAAAATACTCGTTTAAGATAATAATTAAAAATAATGTAAGCGTAATTAGTGTATTTTTGTTTGAATTAATAAAATGTTTCCTGTATTTAAGTTGTAATTTTTTCTTAATTTCTTCGTTCTCCTTTTCATTGTAAAAAAATGGTCACCTTACAATAATCTGTTATTAACCTAAATATTTTGAACGAATTACAGTCGACTCTTGATAATTCGAAGTTGGAGGGACCAACTAAAAATTTCGAATTATCAAGAGGGTAGAAAAACAAAATACACGAAGAGAAATTTTTTCTGACACATATAAATTTGAAACTATGTAATAAAACAACAATTGTATATTAGTATTAAATTGTTTTAAAGTTTTTTAAAAAGTACATACTATACAGTATAAATATACAGGATTTAAAAGTCTCCTGTACTTTTTTCTCTTTTGATGAAAATCAAATTTGAATTGCCAAGGGAAGAGGATTGAACTACTGTATTTATTCGAATCTAAGCCGCTATCGATTCTAAGCCGTAATCCAAAATCTCAACACATTTTTGTGAAAAAAAAAGTTTATAAAACAGATTTATCGATATCAATATTTACGAAATTTTAAAAAAATTTAAAAGGCGAACTAATAAGTGAATAATTAATCTATTAAACCAATATTAAAGCTTTTAAATATTTACGCTTTTAAATTATTAAGGCTTTTAAATATTTACATGAATTTGTCATTGCTCTAATCACCTGATCATATTCAGTTTCCCCCATCCGAAAATTTTCCGCCTTTGATTCTAAAGCTGAATAATTCACACACACCAAGGCTGTCAGCGTCGAGCGTTGAGCGTCTAGCCAATCAGAGACTTGATCTCGGGCGAGATGATGTCTCTGATTGGCTCGACGCTCAACGCTCGACGCTGGCAGCCTTGGTGTGAATGCAGCTTAAGTCACACCCGATTTTCGGTAGCATTGACATTGGAAAAAAAGTGTGACTTAAATTTGAATGAATACTGAATTAACCCTTAACTTCCCAATGTTGAATTTCTGCAACATATGATTTATTTTAATTTAACAGACTCAATATTTTTTTTAATTACCTACAAATCACTTATCTGAGAAAAAAAAGATTACTGCAACGAAATACATACTAATTTTTTTTTTTGTCACTACACATTTCTGGAAGTACATTTTTTCCAGAAAGCACAACAATTACAAAAATCTCTGATGCCTCAAGAACTGTGTTTTTGCTATATATATATATATATAAAAAAGAGTCCATTATATTTTATGCTTCCTCTTGTTTATTGACGAAATAAATTACCAGGTAAGAAATTTAAATATCTTATGTTCATTTAAAAATAATTTTGATTTTCTAATGGAAAAATTTTGAAAGAAATTTGATTTTAATTATATGTCGCAGGTCTGCAACATTGGTCTTTGGTTACCATTTTAACATGACCAAAAAGCGTATATTAACCCAGGATGAAATTGATGGTTTAGGACGAATTAAGGTGAATTAAGTAAGGATGGTCTTGAATATTCTGATGAGATGATGATGTTGATTTTTACCTGATTGTGTGTCATCTAAAGAAGATTCGAATAGCGACTGGGAAAATAGTATTGGTTCACAAAATGCAATTCAGAATATAAAAAAAATCCGCTGATGAGATAATAAATTAGATAGAAATATTTCAGTCAGAGAGAGAACATTTTTAAAATTTTTTTAAGAATAATAAAATATTGTCAAAGAATTTTTTATGGAAAAATCAAAACAATTCATTGAATGAAGAAGTAATAAAATTCCATGGAGATGACAAGCTCCCAAGAGAAATTAGGGATTTGGAGTGAGAAAAGTGTAAAGTAGGACTTCGTTGCAACAAAATTAATAACTGCTTTAAAAATTTTCATTGTATGTAAGACTAAAGCAATTTATAACAATGAATAGTAAAATCCTCATACATATTTAAAAAAGTTTGTAATTTACTGCACAACTGCGCAATGTTGTACTTCTGCAACAAACAAAAAAAAATGACTGAAATTCAATTTAAAATTGCTTAATTTTTTTATATATATTTTTCCCTTTTATTATTACTTGAGAACTAGCTGATATAATTTTTTCATAGAAATTTAGAAAATCGAGAAGTTAAGGTTTAAAACATCAGAGATAATTTTCGTTCTAAGAGAGACGACCAGCTCATGTGTTGTGCTCGTCACTTGAACATGGTTCAAAATTACAAGGTCCGTCACCAAAAGCACTCGAGTAGCTGAAGAGTGTGTGTGTGTGACGTTATACTCACTTATACTGAGACATTTTAAATTTATTATTCTACTTTTAAATGCTTTTGTCCACTTTAACTGATTTATCATAGCACGTTGGTGTTCGAAGATTTCAAGGCAGGAGATTCTCAGATATTTCTCAAAAGTTTTAAAGATAAACTTGTAAAAATTATTGTTATTATTTATATTTGAAAATAAAATCAACCTAATTCTACAATGTGTTCAAATTCCTCACTACAAATATTAGAAAATGTAACGCCACTATCTATTTCCTTATCAATAATTTCAAATCAGTAAATTTAATTAAAAAATTGTAAATATTGTACATTATTTTATATGTGTTACCGTTAAAGGGTATAGGTCAGTTATTATTTAAAATACCTAGGTATTTCATAAAATAAATAACTGTGTCGGCTAAAGTGTGTATAATAAATAAATACTTTTACATTTTACTTAGTTATTCTATGAAATAATTAAGTATTCTATAAATTAACCAATGCCAGGTCGCTAAAATGGTGAAAAACAAACTATTTGACAATAAAACAAGTCTGTCGTCTTTAATTTTACTGATGATGAACAATTAAAGTATCTATAGAAAAATACTTTTCGAGGATAGATTAATTAATAAATAATAAAGGAACACAGAATAAACAGTAACAAATTTTTGATAGATTCGTTAAAGAGTAATAAAAAATAACAGAATGCAATGTAGCAATAGTTTCATGTTGATTTGTACGACTTGCTATTATATAAATTAGCAGTAAAAACTGTAGCTGTAAGGGGATATGATACGATTTAAGCAAAATTTTTTAATTTAAGAATTTTCAAAATTTTTTTGGTTGCCTCCTATGTCTGTATACTATGTAAAACAGATTTTGTGCTCAAAATTTCATAAAAACTTAGCCACTTTTAATTTTTTAAGGAAAACACTTAAAATTTGTGAAGTGATTTTAAAAAATGCTACTCCTCCTCTACAGAAATTTACGTACACGCATGAAATTTGATTTAAAAATACGTCCAATTATGTTTAACAAAAGTTGGTATGGGTTTTGCAATAACACGATTGGTATTTGTACAATACTTCTTTTTATGAATTCTTATTGAAAATTCCTTAAAAAATTTGCAAATTCTAAATTCAATTATTTTTAAAAAATAAGTATTGCTTTGATTCAAAAATGCATACCAACTTTTGTTACATGTACTATTAAAAATAGGTAAAAAAAATCAAAGCATTAGGCACAATAAAAAAAAAGCGTTAGCATTTTAAATGAAGACAAACTAGTTATTTTATCTTTCCGAGATAAGTAAGTTTAAAGTTTTGATTTGCCATAGGCATGTGAATAAAAACGAACGTAAAAGCTATCATAATTCTGCGTTTTTTAAGTCAAGAGTTTTAAAATTTTGTGAAGTTATATAAAAGCATAAAAAAAGAATAATTGAAGCTAGAAAATTAGATTTGATTTTTTGACCGAATTTTGTCAATTGAAGCGTACTGTGTCTTCTTAAAAAATATTTAAAATTTTTTATTTGAAACACAGAACATGCCGTACTTAATACTTTAAAGCCGGGGTGGGCATGAAGTCGTTCGCGATCGACCAGTAGACCATCCAAACATTTGGGGGTGACAGCCTGAAGATTAGTAGTTAGTAATTATATACTGAAATATATTTAAGGTTGGCGGAAGTATGCAGACTAAGTCTTCTACTGACTATAACTACGAGAACAAACTTTAGATCAGGGGTGTCCAACCCGCGGCCCGCCTTGAATAATTTTGCGGCCTCACGAGATTCTTTACAACTTTACAAAATTCGATTATTTTGTACAATATTTTTGTTTAAAGAGTTTTTTTTTGTAAAAAATAAATCCCATAACTGTTATTATTTTATCGCGTTGCTTCTGTTACTGCCAATCATTTTTTTTCTAAATTGAAATTTATCAAACATAAATCGTGCTCAAACTTAACGCACGAAAATCTGCAACATCGATTACGATACGCAAATACACATGCATTGAGATCGACACTTGCAAAAACTAAGTGAAAGAGTTGAGAAGCAGATATCTCACTAAATAAATAAATTAAACATTATTTGATCATTTCATTATTATTATTGTACTATCTATGTTTGTATACATGAAAAACAATGAAAACAATAATAATATATCAGTCTGTTATATATTTTCACTCCAACAAATGTTTGTAATGGTTCCAAATCTAATATAAAGATATATATTTTTATATGCGGCCCGCGGGATTGTAAAGCTCTTCTGAAGTGGCCCGCGAGGTCATTTGGGTCGGCCACCCCTGCTTCAGATAAAAATGATTTATTTTTTAATGTATTTTGAATTACTCTATAACAAATACTTCATTTTCTATTATTATATTTGTGGCTATTATTATGTTTGTGTGTCTATCTTGCATTTTGCTTTTTAAACGTGGTTTTAAAAGCATGAGTTTTTTTCCTCTTTTTTTAGTTATACAAATAAATACATATTCCGTATTTATTAATAAGTTGTAATAAATATTGTTTACTTACTTCACCACTTCTGCGCCGCTGGGTGGATCTCAAGACCTTGAAAAAATTAGAAGTAGCCCGAATCCAGGAAAAGTTTGCCCGCCCCTACTTTAAGAATTAGGCAATTGTTATTCTATAAAATAAGTGGTTGTATGGTAGAATCCAATAATTTTATGTACTTTAACTTGTGGGAATCCTCCTGGATTCCATCCTGGACACCAAGATTGAATTGAGGCAAAGAACGACCAGACGACATTTTTACAATAACAAATTATATTTATTCACTTGAATCAATTACCAACCATCTAATTACAAAGATTTATCAAGATGTCTACGTCAATGTGGTTGACCCTTACTATTAAAGTAAATCACGAAATATGATACTTATGAAATATTAAAATCAATCTCGAAAGGGACTGTCGGAATAAGAGGACCGAGAGATACATGCAATCTGAATTATTAGCATTCATTCACTTCTCACTAACTTTACTATATATATACTCTTATGATCCGATAATCTTGATTTAAACCTCACCTGCCTTTTACTTCCTAACTTTCCAGGCGAATCAATTTTTCCAATTGTAGATCGCTGCCTAATGATCAGCCAGACGCTAATCGCACAATCAACTTGAATCTTCTTAAAACTCCGTCGACCTATTTCTTGGCGTAATAGCCTCTGCTGCTAACTTACAACACTATCCTTAAATACTTTGAATAATTTGCATATCCCGGTTTCTTCTTTAAGAGTTGGCTGGAAATATACGCGAATTTACAATCCCCAAAGACGCCCAAGAATATTTGCGATTAAGTGCCGTACAGATCCGTCACAAACTAAAGTTGTTAGACAATTCAGGAAATAGTTAATTATTTTATAAAATTACGAATTTCACGCTTTAGTGGTAACACATACACTAGTACATTGAAGTTCCTTCACTTTTTAAAATATAATAATTCCTTAGAATTTTTGAAAATAATCTTTGCTATCTTTTGCGGCCATGGTAGCCTGGTGATTATGGTCACGAACTCATGGCTGCAGTGTTGTGGGTTCATGTCCTGGTGCCACTAAAGACCCACCGTGCACAGGGGGTTGATGTACGTTAAATTTGTCGAGGCTGAGTGTCCTCCCTTTGGTGTGGTATGGTAGTTCGGAGAGGGAGGTGCCAGCTCATGTGTCGCCTTCGTCACTTGACTGAGGTTCAAAATAATGAGGTCCTTCGCCAATATCCCTCTTGTTACTTTATAGTGTGCGACGTTAATAAAATTCTCACTCACTTTTGATGTCTTTTTGTTTTTAATAACGGAATTTTTTTTTAAAAAATTGTCAGTAGTATGATTTTTAATTTATAACAATGACTTGGAGTTGAATAAAACAATTATATTTCTTTGACGAGTACTCTCATATGAAATTTGCTGCATTTTGAAACAATTAACTTTTTTTGGAGCAAATTCCGTCCCATGATATAACAATATTATTAAAACAAAATGCGATTCTATTGTTGCGAATTTTATGTAAATAATTTAAGTCTGCATGTTTATTAAGTTAATATTACCTTCTGTTGCATTTATTTTATGATAAAAATTGTAATATTCGCAAGCAACGCCGTCTCTAACATTATACTAGCGTTTCAATGAGAACTTGACGAAATATTGCTGATACAGCCAAGTTAGCGTCAATTTGGTAACTTAGTGACCTATTGGGGACTATTTTGGGCAACTTGTGACCTTATTGGTAGCCATACAGATGCTGGGAAAAGTCTATGCTGCCATGACCTAAGACGTAAGCGAATTTTTCGAGAAAGCATTGGAAGGTACGCACACAAAGTATAAATAGTCATCGAGCTGTAAACTTCATCTGATAACAATAAGCTCCGATCTAAAACTGAGTCAGTTTTGCTTGAACTGTTGAAGTGTTCTCTTTCTTACGATTGAGAGATTGCTTGTGGATAATCATTAACATTACGTACCTGTATTTCTAGACACTGATAGTTGTGTAGAAGGCGTGAAAACCTTCTGGAACTTATTGTGCGAATTTTAATGCTGTATTCTCTATTTTAAGGATTGTTGAGGATCTGACCCTAACGAAAAATGAGAGCTTTTATATGGCTGCTCCTAAAGCGTGAGAAGGCAACCTTATATTTTCCTGGGCATAAGCATGAATGAACCGCCTGGATTTCTTCTGAAGTACTAAGGATGACTAGGAGAAGCTCATCCAAAATGATTGAGATCAGTCAAGGGAGGATAATTTGCTAAACGTAAGAGATCTAGTAGGGCTCACCCCTTCCTCAGCAGCAATACTGGCCAAGAAATCGACTTTCTCATTACCATAAATCCCCACGTGGGATGAGACTCCCTGAAAATGTACACTATTATTAGAAGAAATCCGATCAAGAAGATTTAGAATATCAAGGCTAGTCTGGTTCCCCCGATAGATATCCGATTGGGAAGATGCTGGACCGAAGCACGGCTGTCAGTCAGAATCCAAGTGTCTTAAAATTGAACTTTGACTTCGCAAGCGAGCTGTAAACTTCATCTGATAACAATAAGCTCCGATCTAAAAACTGAACAAAAATCCGGTTTTTTAATACATTCACACTTCAATGTCCACGGCACAGGTAGAATATGTACTCCGCAACTAGAAATTTTCCATCTCCTCTGCTGCCATCAGTATAAATCTTCACAGATGTCTAGGGGAATACAGTGGATTGTTTCCAAAGCCAACTGTCTGATAAGATCCAGAATCTCTGAGTCTTTTACAACTCTAGTCAAGAGTTCTTCATGGTTCCAGATCTAAGTTCAGCTGGCACATAAAGAATGAAGTTAAACATTGTCAGAAGGCAAACCCAGCGTTTTTGCAAAAGAAAATGGGCTGTGTTTCTTCAGACATGGATTGTCTGTCCAATCGCGAAGGTATGCCGAGGATCTATGCTGATCATCGAAACTGGAAAAAGTTTGTTATAATATCTTGAGATACAATAAGATCTTCTTAACGGTAGAGAGAGCAGGTTACTCTCAAAGAGCAGAATGTCATTCGGACAGCTGAGTCGGAGTCTTGAAATGGTTCTAGCAGCACTCAGCTGGACTCTTTCGAGCTTATCCAGATTAGATTTGGAAGCGCATGCATAGATGTTTGTATTTTAAAAAGGACGAGGTCCCCTTCAGGGCCTTCTTCTGTTTTTGAACTTTCTTGAAATTTTTGGATTCATGGAGATTGTCTAGCATTGCTAGAAAAACTAGAATTAGCAACAACAACAAAACTGCTTTGTTCTTTAGCATAAAGTCCACGAATCCCGATCTACGAAATAATATTGCTTTTTATATCAAATTATTTCTTATTCGAATTATTTGTATTATTGATTGTGCTCCATATTATTCGTTCTGAATCGTATTAACTCATAAACATAAATTAAATTTAAAAAATTAATTTGTTTCAGAAATTCATTTTGAACTCAGAAAATATATTTACAACACTGCTTGGATATGAAGGGAATAAATACCTTGTTCTCTTTCAAAAGCCCAACAATCAAGAAATTTGTATGAGCAATTAATTTAATGATTTATGATTCTTGTAATTTTATAGAATTCTTAATAGTTTCAATAATTATGGATTATTACCCAAGAAATCCAGTGCTTTTAAAAAATACAACTGAAATAGTCATTACATTATAATGATTTACGAAGGCAACACATCATCATAATGGTGATTTTTTCTTGCGATAATTAGGAAAACCAAAGATTTTTAGAAATTAAAACAATGGTTAGTATAATTATGTGCAACAATGGTTTTTAACAGAGATGAAAACAGCAAGAAAGCAATGATTAGCATTTTTTAAATTTCGGTAATTAAATCAATGTTTTTAACAATAATGCAAACAATTGTAATTTTGGTAAAATAATGTTGAAAGGATCTTTCATAAAAATAATTAAAATAACTTCGTTGAGAAATTGATGAAGAAAAGAGAATTACGCATTCTTTCATAACTTTTTTAATCAATTCTGTTGAAAACGGGCAAGGGGCAATTATTTCACCTCTTACCTGGATGATACATTGAATCTCTTTAATTTCACTCCATAAATGTAAGGAAAATTCATGAAAAATCTGATATATAAACATATTGATTTGTAAGTTTTCTTATAATTCTTCCCTGTACAAAATCAAAAAAATCAAGCACTACTTCGAAAAGTATACATAATGCTTCTTTTTAAATAAATACATATGTTTTATTGTATATATCCGCTGCAAACTTTTTTCAAATATTTTTACGACTAACATAAATACCGTATTTACACGAATCTAAGACGTCATGGATTCTAAGCCAAACCCCCTATTCTCTACAGGTTTTTGAGAAAAAAATAAAAGATTTTGGTGTGAAATGGTAGGGTTACCATATTGTAACCTTTATCGCCAAAATTTTGGTGACAGAAGTGGGTCCTCCTAGGACTCAGCCCTTATTTTGGGTCTTTATATTAGAATGAGGTTGATTCGCGACAATGGGGCGACTAGCCTTAGTCACGTGGGAAGGATAAAAACATTTCCCGCGTGTTGCTTTAATGTGTGCTTTTGCCTATGCGTGAGCTGTTTATATATTTTGTGCGAACATTTTCTCTTAGCAATTATTAGTTATTGTTATATTTTTGCATTATCCTAGTTTAATAATTACGTAGGAAGTAATTTAAATAATTGTTCTTAGTGTAATTTTTGTTGTAGTTCAGTATAGTTGTGTTATTTAGTGTTAATGTGCCAAGCCTATTGATACTGGTGACTTACAGTGTTTATATATTTATTAATATTTTAGGTTATTTTTTAGTATACTTATATTTAGTTCTTCGTTATTTTTTAGTTTATTATCGTTTTTATTTGCACACAAGAATGGCTCATAGTATAGAAGAGCGACCATTAAACTTGAAAAACTTTCAAAGTCGTCATATGTATGCTTACGCTGATACTTTTCCCAAATCACTGGAAATAATAGCGTGCTATTTAGAATGGGCAAAGGTCAAAAGTTGTTTAATGACGGATTTGTGAGTAGTATATCGTTCACCGAACCGGACAACGCTTCTAACGAAAATTTTGTTATTAATTGCTAAGTCCGAGCGGAGATGAAAAAGCGAGTTACGTACCAGCCTTCTGTGGAAATTCGAACAACTTGTCAGGTGAGCTATGAATTATTTTTTGTTCCTATTTATATAATCTGTAAAACTGTGTTTATTAGATAACTGTTTGTCTTGATTTTACTCACTATTTTTGAAATAAAAAGAAATTTTTAATAATATTAAAAAAATTTTTATCATTAAATCAAAAGAATGTTATGGATTAAAAAGTTAAATCAGTAGCTTCTGTAAACATCTAAAAAACGTAAATTACTAAATGAATATTTAGTATTTTGTAGTAATATATGTGAAACATTATTTATCATAAATTCATAACTTGATAATTTTTTTAAAACAGCATTGGATGTGAAAAACATTATTTTCTATTTTAAAGAATATGCATTATCAAGCTTTAATCTTGTACAGTTTTATGGTTTGATTGAACACATTGTATTTCAAAATAATGTATGATTGTATAATTATTGCTTCTTTATCATTTAATTCTAAATTTATTGGAATGCATTAAAAGGAAATATTTCTTCTATAGTAACAATTTCACTAAATGACTAATTCTTTTTAGCCATTGCATTAAATCTGAAAATTGTTTTAGTTTCATGAATGAAAAATTCTCAACAAATAATTGCAGCACAAATACGCAGTAACAGAATAGTTATTTATTTTTTGCTAAAATCTAATAAAACAGATATTTATATGATGAAGTTTTTCAGTAAGAAAAATTATTGGAATACTGAATTTGAACTACTAATTTTCTTTCACTTGTCAAATGGATAAACTCCTTGATCACGAAAAATAACATTGAATCCAAGTATATTCTACCTTATACTTTCTGTATGTCATTAGATGGCAGATGCACCTACAGTGATACAGTCTACATCATATTTTTAAATTTGTAATGTAAAAGGAATTTTAAAAAACAATACACACACAATATTTCATCATTTTCTCAACTTCTTGGTTTATGGAGTTATCGATTTGGAAAATGAAGTATTCATTTTGTTAATAAACTTTGGCACAAATTCTAAAACATATTTGCCAGTTTATTGTTCAGCGGAATGGTATGTAAATATGAAACACCTTATGCATGCTTAAAATTTTTAATTTTACAATTTATTTGTTTAAAATATAAATGCTCTTTCTTTCTAATTTCAGATAATCACTGCAAAATGCACTTGTCCTGCAGGGAGTGCTCCTGCATATTGTAAACATGCCTTTGCTTTGCTTCATGCAATTGAAGATTACGTCAGAAATGAGTTATTTTATGCATCGACTGAACGGCTACAAACTTGGCACCATCCAAAGCCTTCTAAAACTGTTCCACAAGAAACTAGCAAAATTTTTAAGGGTGAATCTTCGAAAAGAAGGCTTTTGAATACAAATTTTGACTACGATGCAATAAATTTTGCCCTTTTATGGAAGTAATGAGGAATGAAAGTGAAGTGATTTTTGAAAAATCTATCCTTTTGCCAGCTGCTGTATGCAGTCAAAAGTGTGTGGATAATTTGCCTGCATTAGACATTGATGCAACACTTTTTTTCCATAAAAATTATTATAGGAACATGGATGAAATATTAGCATTAGAAAGAAGGACTATGGGACAAAATTGCAGTGAATGGCATCTAGAAAGAAAGCTACGCCTCACTGTAAGCGACACCAAATTAATTATTTCAAGAGTAGCTGATTTTTAAAACATTAGCCTCTCAAATTTTGAAAAAAAAAAGGATGATTCGTTTGATTTTATACCAGCTGTAAAGTACGGGTTGGAACATGAAGATTACATCCGGTATATTGTCCAACAACGCAATCCACAAAATGTAGTCCGACAAACTGGTCTAGTTATACATCCTTTAGAGCAGTATATTGCTGCCTCTCCGGATGGATTAATTAGATCAGGTGAGGACTACATGTTAATGGAGATCAAATGCATTTTTAATCCAAAGGGTCATTCTGTACAAGAATTAATATGTAATAGACCTGATTTTTGTTTAATGAATTCCAATGGTATCATTGCCTTGAAAAAAAAACTCACAAATATTATTATCAAATTCAATGCCAATTAGCTGTCAGTAATTTAACAAGTTGTCTGTTTGTAGTTCTGTTAAATAAAAACTTTAATTCAATAGAAAATTATTATACTGAAATTATACAATTTGATGCTAAATTGTGGGAGGAATGCTTAGAAAAATTAAGGAACTTTTTCTTTGATTTTTACCTTCCACATATTATTAATTTATAAATTATTAATTTTAAAAGTCATTTTTTCAAGTAAAATATTTTTCAGGGGGATGATATCATTTGAAAAGTAAAATTTTTTTGAAAAGTTTTTATTTGAAAAGTAAATTTTCTTTGGTTAGCGGTAAGTAATTTGTTTTTCATTATTTGACGATTATTATTTTACATCAACATTGTTTAAAAAATTAATTCCGTATTGCTTTTTGCAGAATAATGAATTTTTTTTTTTGTAAAATAAAATGTAATGTGTCTTTTTTTCAGTATCAAAGAATAGTTGAAGGAATTCTTTATGGTAGGTATTCTTTATAATAGTTGATTTTAAATAAAAAAAAAGAATACATTTGAATTTTTACAAATGGGTAACTGTAAAAAATAACCTGGTTATATGCATAAATTTAAAGTCTCAATAGTAATAATATTGAAACAACTTAAAGTAAAAATTTCTTAACTGAATAAACTCGTATCTTATTTGCTATCACTTCCCCATTAAAATTGTTGACATAATAAAGTTCAGTCACGTTTAATTCTAAATATTGCAAGTGATTTACAAACAAAAACTTCAATATATTTTTCAGAAGTTGATTTTGTTCTCTATCCTAAAGATACCCCTTTGTAGAGATCCAACTGTATTCACTTCTCTATGGCTGCTACCTTGACGTGGTAGAGAAGCTTAAGTATCATTTGAAATTTCAAAAATGGTATAACAAAAAGCAGTCTTAAACTAAATTATTCATAATAAAATTTCAGTTTATGAAAACTAATTTAAATACACAATCTGTAATTTAATGTATTGGTCTTTATTTCTAGAAAGAAAATATTCTTTTTAAAACTTGGATGAACTTATAATTTCAGTATTTTATGTATGGTTTTCTAAAGAAGGAACTTTAAATAAAAATTCTATAGTTATTCAGTAACCAGGAAAAGATGTCTAGAGTTTGCCATGAATTACAAAAATAAGCCCATGGATTTTTGGAAAAAGGTTATTTTTTCTGATGAGAGCAAGTCTGAGATTTTTTACACCTCAAGTATTCGAAAAATAAAACAGCTCTTGAACCCAAAAATGTAGTTCCCACTTTAAAACACGGTGGTGGAGATGTGTAGCCAATAATGGAGCGAGTAACTTAGCATTTATATTGACAACAAAATGAATGTTTTAGCTGTACACAAAGTATTGAAATTTCATTACATTGTTGCATATGTTTTGTTAATGTTTACTAAGCAAGTGTACAAATAATCTTTTGAGTATAATTTTTTTAAAAAAATTCCCTTCTTTGAAATAAATGCTTAATTTATTTTTTATTGTGAAGGAATATTATTTTTTAAAACAATTTAAATGTATCTCAATAACTTTGTTATATTACTTAATTTATTTTTGAAAAACATACGAAATTTTAAGTATACAAATACACATTTTGCCAATTGTATAACAAATTTGAATCCTCTTTTACGTAGATTGTACTTATTATTCATTATAGTGATTTAAAATGTACATTTTTTTGGTTATATACCACTAAATTGACTTTTAATACATATATTTTATGATTTAAACTTTTCAACAAAATAAATGATGTGATCACAATCAAGCCTCTTTATTTTTTATCATAGTTACCTAAAATGAAAATCTTGCACTGGGAAATAGTATATTTCATATACTGTAAAATCCGGCGTATAACGCGCACCTATACTTTCAATCTGAATTTAATTTTTAGGTGAATTCGCCGTATAACGAAGAAATCTGAAATATTAATATACATTGCTTTTTTTTTTTAAGTCATTTATTCGAGGTATTACCCAAGACTTTTGAAAAAACTACTATATTCTAGAACTAAACTCTTTTAGTTCATAAGGAGTAGATTCTTTTAAGTAAACGGTGTTTAGATACATGTAGAAGTAATTTTTTTATGCTCATCTCTTTTGTTATTTTTAAGCTATTGTTTTTATACCAGGGGTATAATGCACACATTAACTTTCGATTTTATTTTTTGTGTTCAAGTGCACGTTATATGCTGAATTTTACGGTACTATTGACTTTGAGACCAGAGTGTATAAAATAACCGAGTAGGTAAACGATTAAAAATTCTTCTGCGATAGAAATGAAGTTTCTTTTAGTAGAACTAAATTGTATATTTTACAAGATTAACCCATGCTATATGAACACAGAAAATTCTTCATACAGTTTTACTTCATTACACATCATTTATTGACATTTAATTATAACATTACGTGAATACACTATAAGCATTAAAATCATTTTACATGAAGATATTGATGAAAATATCTTAAATGTATTTTAATATTCAATGGAAAAAGGCATAAGTGGCATTTCTTTCATTTCTACCATTCCAAAATTAGAATTTAAAGAAAATGATACAAGGATCAAGGACATAGAATGCTTTTATCAAAACCACTCAGTCAGTACAAAATGTATATGCAGTGAAAACTATATTTAACACACAACTGGGAACTTAAAATTTTTTTCATGTTTAAGAATACAAAAAAAAATATTCAACAAAATTAAGTTAATTTGCATAAATCCTAATATACAAATGAAATAATTGAATATGTATTCCAGCCCCACCATTCAAAAATAATTTAAAGAAAATGATATTTAGATCACAAGTAACCAGAAACTACATCAGAGTGCTAGTGTAATATCAACTTTCATCAAAAACACTCAGAACCATTAATAAATAGATAGAATTTCAAACATACAAAAACAAATTGTATTACATTATTCATTTTAAGCAATAAATTTGCATTAATTCTAATATACAAATGAAATAATTGAATATGTATTCCAGCCCCACCATTCCAAAATAACAATTTAAACAAAATGATATTTAGATCACAAGTAACCAGAAACTACGTCAGAGTGCTAGTGTAATATCAACTTTCATCAAAAACACTCGGAACCATTAATAAATAGAGAGAATTTCAAACATACAAAAACACAAATTGTACTACATTATTCAGTTTAAGCGATAAATTTGCATTAATTCTAATATACAAATGAAATAATTGAATATGTATTCCAGCCCCACCATTCCAAAATAACAATTTAAAGAAAATGATATTTAGATCACAAGTAACCAGAAACTACGTCAGAGTGCTAGTGTAATATCAACTTTCATCAAAACACTCGGAACCATTAATAAATAGATAGAATTTCAAACATACAAAAACACAAATTGTACTACATTATTCAGTTTAAGCGATAAATTTGCATTAATTCTAATATACAAATGAAATAATTGAATATGTATTCCAGCCCCACCATTCCAAAATAACAATTTAAAGAAAATGATATTTAGATCACAAGTAACCAGAAACTACGTCAGAGTGCTAGTGTAATATCAACTTTCATCAAAAACACTCGGAACCATTAATAAATAGATAGAATTTCAAACATACAAAAACACAAATTGTACTACATTATTCAGTTTAAGCGATAAATTTGCATTAATTCTGATATACAAATGAAATAATTGAATATGTATCCCAGCCCCACCATTCCAAAATAACAATTTAAAGAAAATGATGTTTAGATCACAAGTTATGAAAATAGAATACTAAAAATAAAAATTTATATGAAAATTTTTTTAAAAAAATTAAATTATTTATTAAATTAAATTATTGAAACCTTTAACTTGCATCAAAGGTTTGTGAAAATTACACAACATGCATGCAATAAAGAAAACTTTGTTAGCATTATGGAAACTATGATATGGTAAAACCCTTGAAAGTATTTAAAAATCTTTATTTTTGATATCGCCGTTTCCACTGTAACTCGCTTGTTCGACAACTGGCAGTTACTGACCATTTCAGATATGTCAAACTGGATTTTGTCTTCTAGGAATATTGGGCGATATAGCTTGCATCCAATTTTCTCCAATTCATTGGCAATCAAAAAACCCTTATCAGCCATTACAACATCATTTGGCTCTAAACGATCCATCAGTTTACTTCTTATAAAAACCTCTTTATCAGATATACTACCTGTGAATAATTCTGATATGAAGCTTATAGCTCCGTTAGAGTAATGCCAATCATACCTTTAAAGGTATTAGCATTTTTGTAACGACTGAAAGTCATTTGTTGCTCCATTGGACTACTGGGTTTCTGAACCTCAATCTCGGTGCAATCTACAATTATTCGTACATTTTTACAATACATTCGGAATGGTGGTGGCATGTACCGAATCACCTGATCCTTGGATGGGAAGACATCCTGCAATTTTAATTTCTCATACAGAACATCCGTGACGAAATTGAAATCACGCGAAACAGTAGAATCTGAAATTCCAAATAAAATTGCTAAAAATTCATTTGAAATTCCAGTTCTCAGTTTTACCAAAAACAGAAAATACCTATCAATGGGTCTTCTTTTTGTACCCATTGATAAATCATCCTCAATCTGGAGGAATCTGTAAATACAGTAAAATTCTTTTATGGTAAAACTTGTTACGCATTTCATTTGAGTATCATCACGGATGTTCTCAGGGATAAAATTAATTTCTTTTGTTGATATTAATTTTTCAATAGCTATGTCCTTTTGAGATAGCATATCTATCACTTCACCAAAAGTATCTGTTTGGGTACCAGCACTGGTAGTACTGGGCTCCATTTCCCTAGGATTAAAAGAACATATTGAAATTTGTATCTATTCATAAACATTTTTTAAAAAAGTTAATACTACTATAAATTTGATATTTTTCAGAAAAACCTTACAGTACATGCCTTTTTAGTACATAAAGTACATATAGCTTGAGGCAAAAAAATTAAACTAAATTTAAATTAAACTAATTCCACTTTAACAAGAAAAACATATTAGTAAAAATTTTTACATTTCTGACTGGACTTCTTCTGTTTGTACTGTTTCTGTCAAAGATGGTTCAAATCTATTTTTTTCATAAAAAAAAAACCACGTTTACATTAGTATAATATTTTTTAATAACAATTTATATAATATTTATGTATGTACTTCATTGAAAATATATATATGTCTATGTTATTTCTTCCTATATATCAGATTCTATTTCTCTAGTGAATGCTTCACACAAATGTTTTTTTTTCAATAAGTATGTAAAATCATGTAGTAATAAATTTTATGCATATATATATACTTTACATATATTGAATATCATATTCTTGTGTTCTAATTTTAGATAATTAAATACAGAATTATCTTTGTTGTTTACTGTCAAGATATGTAAAACAAGTAAAATTTAGGTTACATAAATATATATTTTACCTGTTTATAAATGACCTCTATATAATTTAATTTAATATAAACCAAAGTTTGCTTTACAGTTTTAAGTTAACTAACATATTTTAGTTTTGTATGTACATTCTCTGTATAATTTAACTAAAAATATGCTTTTAAGTACTTACATTACTGAAGTGGATGGCTTACATCTGTCCAAAATCCTTCGAGATGAGGCTTTCTTTTTTAAAAACGAAGATAGTTGGGATAGAGCCCCGTTTTAACTGCCGACGATTAGTAAATGGTTGATACTCAAAGCATGTCTCTTCGAAGTGATCAGAACATATCAGAGAGTGAGCAGATGGCTTGAAATTTTCACGCCTGATCATTTTCAACCATGCTTTCAGAAGACCAGGATTTTTCACCGGGAACTTAAAGAATGACTTGCTTTTGCATTCTTCCTTCTTCCTATAATTCGTGCAGCCATATGCAGCGCAATGAGACATTTTAATAAGAATATTTTAAATGTAAAATTGAATTTCAAGAACGAGCAACGAAGTGTTAGGCTAAAATTACCCGGGAAACAAACCAAAACATAGACACGTGTTCTCCTCACCACGTGATCATGACGTCACATGAATCAACCTCATTAGGTCTTGGAACGGAATTTATTCTTTAAATTGTTAATTTATTAAAAAGTTTTACAATTTACTCGATTAGCTGTTTATTTGACCAACAGATGGCAGCACAAAAAGTTTGGAGTAAATTTCATGTTGATTTTTTGAGAGAGAGAGAGTGAGTTAATGAAATAAAAATTATAATTCTAAGATATAAAGAGAAAGAAAATTATTCCATGATTTTATCTTTAAATAAAATCTCAATTGTTACTTATATTATTATTTGAATATTAAATTAGTAATTCGATTACAAAATTGAAATTGTCATTCCCTTAAAGAAAAAATAGTAGTATTTTTTTCTTTATAAATAAATATTGAATAGTTTTAAAAAAATGTTTGTTTTTATTTTGAAATTAAAAAAAAATACTCATTAACGTATTCTGGTTTAATTAATAATATGTAAGGGAACTTTTTTTTACTTTGTTTTCTTCATCATCAATAGATGGCAGCACAGTGAACATTGGCTCTTTCTATTCAATGAACTTGGCGGAATCCACAAATAGTAACTCTTGTCGATGTACTTTGAAATCAATAATTAATATGCACCTGTGAGATTTTATTAAAATGAAATTCAGATTTAATTAAAATGAATAATAAGGCAATTTTTATAAAATTTTCGTTTTTTTTTTCTGGAAAATGTAACGTAAAGAATACACTTTTTTGCTGTATAAGTAATAATAGTAAGACTCTGTACTACACATACGGGTGAAGAATTTTATACATATAGCTTCCTTATTTTAAGAGTGTTCGACTTTTAGAATAAGAATTTATAATAATTGCGCACATATACTTTTTCTTTTTTTTTTACTCTTATTAAATCATTTTTTTAATTGCATGTGTTTACTAAAGATGCAAATAACATAAACTCCTGCATTAAATGATGCTGGTGCATCCTTAACGATTTCCAAAGAAAGTGCATAGCCAGATTCTATAATGATGTGGGAGGTAAATGTTTATGTTTACAAGCAACGTAATTCCTGGAATAGGTAAGGATTTTTCCAATTGAGTCGTGTAATTTCCAAAAATATCGTTAAGCTTTTGTATCGATAGATTAAAAAGAAAATATATACAAGGAAGTAAAATATAGATGAAGAAGTATATACACTGCTCCCAAAAAAAGTAAAGAAACTGTTGCGTGATAGCAATGAATGGGCATAAAATGGAGAATACAGGTTTAACGAAATGCAATACAGAAAAAGAAGCCAAAAGAAACAGTTGTATGGAAACTTTAATTCTTTGAAATAGTATAAAGAACATGAAATGATGCTTCAGGACAACTATTTCGTAACATGTAAATAACAAAAAAGTCATTGCTTGCAAATGATGCAAGATTTTTAATATGACTTCGACTCCTAAGACTGCCCCACATATGTTTGGCATGGAGTTATCGATTAGACTTTGGGGAGAACTGTTCCACTTTTGACAAAGTGCGATCTCAAAGTCTTGGACAGTTACAGGTGGCCTTGGTTTTGCAGCGGCTCATCGCCGGACGTGTACCAAACACGTGTGATCGGATTCAGTAAAGCATGCTGGCCACTCCTGTCACTATTGTGTCAGCTTCAATAAGGTTCTTCACAGGAAAAGCCGTTTAAGGTCTGGCATTATCCTGCAGTAAAATAAAGAAATCACCAACTGCTGAAGCGTAAGGTGCAACATGTGGGCTATGACGGGGCTTTATCGCGCCTTCTCACTAATCTTCTTGGGAACTCTTTGGGGCCAGATGGCCTTATTGCAATCCTCTCAAGAAGAAACCGCGATATGCAGGTTAGTGAATATATATATATAAGGTAGCTTTAGCATTCGCGAGTTAGTCGGATGGAAGCCGTATAGTAAGATAGAAGTAGAATAGAAGTGGGATAGAAACCGGATAGCAGAATAAAAGTCGGATAGTAATATAATGGAAGAATAATAGCATAAGAATAGAGTACAAGAAGAGACAGAAAGCAGAGGTGCTGATCACCGTGAGATATCGGCAAGAGATTATTATAGAACGAACTTTAGCTTATTAAGGAATCTACAGTAGATAAAGATTCTGAGGTTAATTTCTCATAAAGATAGTGAGTAGGATCTCAGGCGCTGTTTACTTTGAATCGATAATTACGTAGTATCACTCCTTATCATATCCCTCTAGTAAGATCAATATATATTTAGACATAATGAATTATATTTATTATGGAGAATTTGAGTGATAAATCATTTATTCCTTCAAATCAAGGTCGCGTAAATGAAGAGATGATACCCCAGGGCCGCAGTGGTATTCCAGGGTCTCAGGATCTCATCTGCATAGATTTGAGCCGTCAAATTGCTCTTCCAAATAATATGATGGTCAGTATGTCAGCCTAAGCTCAGACCCTCAAACCACCTCCAAAACGAATATAGGGTTATTTCGAGTGCCTTTCTCGCCATACTGAAACACGTCTGATATACTCTAAACTTAATCGTAACTTCCGTAATCAGCATTTGACTCCAATCACTTTGCTCCAATCTCAATGTTCAGCAGTTCACTTACTTCGAACCTCAAAGTGTCTTGCTGTCAACGGAATACACATCATTGGCCTATTTGCATACAGTCCACCTTCATGAAGCCTATTTCGGATTGTTTGGCTTGAGACCCTTCCTTCTGTTTCCTAAAGAAACTATCTTTAAATCTGTGTCACATTGGATGTTCTGTTTCAAAGAGCTGTTAATAAGATATAGGTCAATATTTACAGTGGAAACACCTAGATTACTTTGTCCTGGCCGACGTCGAACATTCCCATTTCGTGGAATCTATTCCACATTCTCCAGTGACACTTCTTGCCACTTCAACGGCGTCCATTACAATTCTTCGTATTAGACCGAATTCCAGTTTTCTGATAATACCCAAGCCATATATTCCGGTAGATCACGTTGTCGTGACATTTTCCAGTCCTCTTTTCTCAAAACAGCAGCCGAAATGTTGAACTCATCACTGAGACAACGAAAAACAATAACTTCTAAGAAATCGCGATTACTCCACTTAGAACCTTATTTCTAAATTTTGAAGTCATGAACGCTGATTTGCATATGAAGTTTTTCTTCTTCTGTTTTCTGTTACACTTTAGACCAGGGATGGCGAGCCAATGGCACACGGGCCATCAATGGCACGTGACACAATATTTTGGGCACGTCAGTGATAAAATATTTTTTTTGCATTTTATTTTAAAATAACAAATTTCACTCTGAATTATTACGAACAAACGCGAGTGATCAGTAGCAGAACGGATGGGAGTACACTCGTTTGTTATTGTCTTGCCTTAGTTACATCGCGGACTACAGTTGCTTATGAAGCTAAATTTGTCTACGCGTAACATAGTAAATTACGTTGACACAACTATATTTTAAAGTTTATTTGTATTATATTTACGAGTTTTAACTGTTATTGTGTGTGTGTGTGTGAACATGGCTAGTTCAGCAAAAGAACAAAAAGTGCGAGATAGTAAGTGTAACAGAGAATTTCAAACTTGGTGAATCTAGAAATGTGGCATTATTAGTAAAGGCAAGAAAGCGGTGAGTGTTTTATGTTCTGGAACAGTGGTATGCAGAGCATCGTATGTAAAATGGCATTTTGAAACAAATCACAAATCCTCTTGTCAAAAAAATAAACTTCAGCAAAAATAATTAATTGCTTATAAACCATTTGCCAGATGACTCCAATTCTCTCTTTATCAGCAGGCATTCTATTAAAGATGCGTCTTTACAATCCTAATATGTCATCCAATCTGCAACAACACAGAAATCTTACTAAGGTTACTTTAAGTTGAACTCGCATAACCAAAACATTTACAACTATACAGTGCAAAAAAGGTATTTTTTCGTAGTAAATAAAGAGTTTTGAGTTGTTAGTATTTAGTTTTATAGTTTTCCCAATAATCACAAGTCAAATTTATTTGACGGCACGTCCGTACCGCCTTAAGCACTTCTTTAGAAAAAATGGCACGTTGATCCGTAAAGATTCGCCACTCCTGCTTTAGACTATGGATATTTTGCTTTATGTTATTTACCAGAAGAAATATTTACATAATTTCCTTAAATCCATGTGCTCCTTTAAATTTTTGAGCAGTTTATTTATATTACGTAATACTTAGTTAGATGATTCTTGATAAATTCCGATATTGGAATTTCCTACTGTTACTATCTATTGTTAAAATCAATTAACAACACACGTTAAAAATTTTCAACAACTTTTTGGTTACCTTAGAATTATTCAAAATTTAGGATTTATTTCATTGAATTCTATAACTTAGAAGAATTCTTACTTCTAAATTCCTATAAACAATGGTGGGATTTACAAAATTCAACAACCAATTCCCTGTACTATGAGTGAGGGAAAAAATAAATATTTCATAATTTTTCGTTTATCATTTTATACATATGTGGTGCTTAAATAAAAGTAATAAAAGAAGAAAAAAAGACTAACACTTGTTACGACAAATTATTCCAAAATATATAACAGAAAATTAAAATATTGCTTAACAAATAATATTAATAATAATAATAAAATTGTTATTTCAGATCTTCCTCGTGACTTCTTAAATGGGATCCTCCTTGAAATTTGTTTCATTTTTTACCCCAGCACAGTGACGCACACAAGGGGGGTCCTAGGGCTCCGGACTCCCCAAAGCCCTTGATTTTTTTCCGAATGATTATAATTCTAAGTAAATAGTACGTAAAATTTAATTAATCACTTGTTATTAATGATTAATTTTATTAATTAATGCTAATTAGTTATTCAATGATTAGTTTTTTACTGTGTTTTGTTTCCGAAAATCGACAAAATTAAAAGGAGCATGATACAAGAATGGTGAACTTTCGACCCCGGACCCCCTCCCTTGAAAATTCCTGTGTGCACTACTGCCCCAGCATCATTAACTATGAGATCATCTTCATAATTTTCTTTTCGGTAAAATCCCATTCCTTTGGAGATAAATAATACGAGGTGTGGCTATTAAATAACGAGACTGTCGTTGTAAAAAGTTTTATTCTTATTTT
>BMAU01003544.1:0-12752 GCA_019973935.1 Trichonephila clavipes
AACAATGGTAAAAAAATTTTTTTACAGGTTATTAACCTCTAACCGGATAGCACGGAAAATTCCGTCAGTGTAAAGATGCTTCGAAAATGGACTGCACTGATTTTTCTGCCTTCAAGTAACGTTTTCAAAAGCGGATTACCCGCACTTTTCTGAAATCCTTTCCCCTTTTAAGTTTTAACATCTTGAAAGATAATGAGGGACGGAGGAAGCAACACAGCAGGAGTTTTATGGCTCGCAGGGAACCCCGTGTTTTGACCCTGGGCAATCGTAAAAAATCGGGGAGAAATTTCTTTAGAACCCAAGAAGTGTTTGTTTGCTAGCTTGTATTTTAAAAGTTTTCAAAAGTCCCAATGCATAAGTAAAATATGTTACAATTCCCTTTTGGTTTCATATTAATTTCAAACTGTAACAAGTTGGGACGCGTCAGGGCAATCTGCTATTTTATATAGTTAGACAAATTATCTTTTTTAAAGTATATTCTTTCGCTTCATTTTTCTTATCTTAATCAATGCTTTCAGTTTTTGAAACATGATTATTTCATTATAAGATGCCCCCAAAAAATATAATAAAACACCAAACACTTTAAAATTTGAAATCTTTTCAACTTTCCAACCACTAAAAATGAATAAATTTAAACTTCATCAAATAATTTGAAACATGTTCTTACACTTTGATAAAATAATAAAAAAAAACTAATTAAGATCTATTAATTTTTTTTAGATTTCAAAGCCCAAGTGTTCAGGGAAGTTTACGTACAGTGCCTAGTTATATATTGTTAAAATACACCGAATTATATTTGAATTTTAAGTGCTTGAACTTCAGTTTACATTAAAGACAACACGAATGAAGATTTTCCCACATTTTTTTTATAACTTGAATGTTTGAATAAATGGTAATCAAAAATATACGGAAACATTTACAGTAGACATTTATGCATATAAATAAACATAAAAATGAATTTTAAATTCGAGCTATTGAAAAACATTCGAATTATATATTGTTCAAAAATATCTATTTATACAAAATACCTCAACATTTATCTTTTTTTCAAGGCTAACTGAATAAGTAATTAAAATCTGGATATTTTTTGAAATCTCGACCGTATAAAGCTAGAAATTTTATGTTAGAAATTCCATTTGAAATTTCGAAAAAAAAATGTATCGCAAAGTTAAAAATTATTTACCATAAGTTCTAGCAACTCTTTGAGTATAATATAAATTTCAAATTTTATTATATAGCTTCATTGGTATTTTTTAATATATTTTGAAGATTTCATACAATTCAGTTGAAAAATGCATGCTAAGAGCAAAAAATATACTAAAATAACCGAGGAATATACAATAAATTTTACATAGAAGCAAAACTGAGAAGCTAAAGGGTAGGAATGAAAAATTTTGAGTATATCTGAAGTAGTTTTCGAAATATTTATTTTAAAGTTCAGAAAATTTGAGTGCGTTATGTTATACTTAATATTAATTAAATGGTTAAAATAATATGTTAATAACAGTCATGTAATCGTGTGATGACACATTCATATACTAATAAAAATTATAATGGTCATTGATGCGAATGTCAAGAATTTTATGTAATTTTAAATTCAGACATTAAGATATTGATGTAGAAAATATAAAACGACCATCTAAAATATATGAAAAAAAATGCTATAAAATGATCTTGACAAACAAAATCCGGCATTTTCACTTACTATGGCAGAGCCGGCTTAGTCAGGGGCGATCTGGAAAAACAGAGAGAGAACCGCGGTTTTGATGGATGCCGCTCTAGCTTTTAAAGCTCATAGGAAAAATTATATATATATAAATTACAAATGCAAAAATAAATCTTGTAATGTTCCATACATTTTTATAACAACGAATTGTGGAATTGGCTTCCAATACATTGTTGTTTTTGACAATATGTAAGGTAACCAACCCTACTTTAGATAGATTTGTACTATTTTTCGTAACCGTATTCCTTTTAAAATTAATTCATGCAGCCGAAATACACCTTTTGCACCCTTAAAAATTTATGTAAACTATAACGGTAAATTTTAATTTATGCAACTTGTGAAATGTTCATAATTAACCATTTCTGTCTAAACAGTTTACATGAAAAAAAAGGTTTGGACTCCCTCATTCATTAGGGATTTATATAAGATTCTAACATTAAATTTTATTTTTCACCAAATAGGATCGAGTGGTAGTGTATAGTGCTTCCACACCACAGGTCTGGGGTTCTATTAACGGGCTGCGCAAGGTCGACTCTGCCTTTCATCCCCGCTATATTGGGTCGATAAATGAGTACCAAGCTTGCTTCGGGACTTAAACACTGAAGGTCTAACTTCAGACAGACCACCAAATCGGGACATCTGTTCATGCACCTCAGCGTCCAATGGTCACGTGTATTATGATGGGCACAGTAGTTCCTGGCCCTCATGGATTGTTGTGCCTCTGAGTTTGAGTTTTAAGTTTGAGGATTACCTCACTTTGGGGATACCCCTTAGATAAACATGTATTTCCACTCATTTGCAATTAAACATTTTTCTTTCAATTACGTTTATTTCAGAAGGAAGTTTTATTTTTCAAATGTATTTGCTTAATAACATGTATATTTGTGTGTGTATTATGTTAAAAATTTGATCAATCCAAAATTACATGTTTTTAGTTCCTCTAAAAGCTTTTAGGATTTTACAACTGATCTTACAATCCATATACGTTTTATAGTAGTATATTTAAAAATGATAAAGACATTTTTACGAGTTTGTGAGCTGTTATACCTCGTTTATAAATATAAAAAATTGCATTCAGCTACAGTTTTTAAAATGTACAGAAATAAGTGGAGAAATAGGATACTTACATATTATGAATATTTTTGACTGTAGTAAGATATATTTATATTTCAGTTTCTTTACAATTTGAATAGAAGTTGTAAGCCATTTTGCGAATAGTTTGATATTGAGTATAATTCCATAGGCTGTTTAATATTGTAAAGTGTTTTACTTTGATACCAGCACACATTAAAATAAGGCTCATTTGCAGTTATATGATCAGCTTCAGTGATATTTAAATTTTCAAAAATAGTCTACACGTACGAAAACATTCTTTCACAACCGCACATCGCATCTCATACTATATCTTCCCTACAGCAGGAAATATTTGTGTATACTGAAAAATTTAATACTGGATACATTTCCAAGTGTTAAATTTGTTTTTAAAATTTGGTATGAATACATTGTGGAACTGTCGGATAACTTCACTGAACAAAATTGTTTTAAGTGTACTGTTTTGAAAGACAAAATTAATTAGGGAGAACTTTTCTCACAATAGAATTTGTAATGACTGAATTGTGTGAAAATGTAGTTATCGATGTGTGACATTTTTCCTTGTAATAAAAGAAACATAAAGATAAGAAATTTAACTTGAGTAGAAAATGGTTAGAAGTACTGTCATGCGCATTTGAAGAAGTATATCCCCCATTAAAATTAAAAATTATTGACTGAATGTGTGTTATGTCCATCACAAATGCCGATGTAGAAAAAAAAGATATTTTTATTTAATACAAGGAGTTCGAAAAGGAGAGCACTAGGAATGAAAATTTAGATTTTTTCCGAAAAATATTCAGTTAACATAAAAATATCATTTATATGATTTAAATTTAAATAAATTAAAAGTATTGAAATCATTTTTTATGTTATTCTAAATTAAAAATATAATTGAATAGAGAAAGATCTGTTTTATTTCATAAATATGCACCATTTATGTCTTATTGTTTAAAAAAAAAAGATAGGGCCTTTACTCTTTTTACCTCATAACTTTTTAAAAACATGAAAGTGAGCGCGTTTTCTTACTCTCATATTCAAAAATGAATACAGGATGCTTTTTTCTGGTTCAAATCGCAATACCAAAATATTTTTTTTTAATTTTTAAAAATGACAGAAAAATAAATTTTGTTTGAAGAAAATATAGCTATTTTTCAACTTTTAACACGCCATTTATTTCATGTTTTTTTACCCTGCATTTTGTTTTAATTTTACTGTGACTGAATCTATGGGGAAAACGACAGAGTAGAAAGAACTACGGTTTTCATACAAGATTGCCCAAGGCAACTTAACAGCTAGCTGTAAACGATTGCTATCCTGGTTCTCAATGATCAAATACGCAAAACCAAGTAATAAAGTTGTCCCCTTTCGACCTCCCAAGTTTTAAAAGGGGGAAAGAATTGAAGTCTGTTGCATTTTTGAAGGGAATAGCAATATAAGAGTAAAACGCTTTCGGAATAACTTTTCAGGTGGAAGGTATCCAGTTAGAGGGTTAAGGAGTAGACCAGAGTTGTATTGTCATTTCCACTCATGCTATTGAATACGTCTTTCTGAATGCAATTCCAAGAGACGATATTTACAATTAGCATTCAATATTGCCACCATTTCCACGATCCGATTCAGAGCAATATCAGCTTTCTGGTCGTTTCGCTGCTTCTCTTCGTTCAATTCCTCCATCAAATCTTCCACCGATTCTCGATCTTGGTAACTTATTTGATGAAAATCCCCATTGAGTCGTTTTTGTCTCACAAATTCACCGAAGTTGAATTTTTCTAATCTTTTTCTCCGATTTAGAGGTGGTAACACTGGAGCATTTAGGTAGCTTTTAGTACCTCCATCATACACGAGTTGAGAGCAAGTTTCGCTGGGTGTGGTATCCTCTCTTTCATTCATAGCATGTTGAAGCTTCTGAACGACCCATTCATTAAAAAACGTTTTTAAATCTGAATTATAATTGGGAAACGTATCCCGAAAAATTTTTTGAGCTGTCATCTGTTCTTCTGGTTGTAAATTGATATATTCAACACATTGATTAAACATTCTTTGGAAAATTTCATTCTTCTCCAAAAGTTTTGTCACCATGTCATCGGGCGTCTCAGAACAAGCCATCTTGATTATGGATTCCTTCAAATCTTTTGAGACTATTTTACACCGGTTAGCCATCAAACCTATTCAGCACATTCATTTTGAGCCTCCCCTGATTACGTTGACCTTGGAAGATGGAACAAAATACACGGAAAAATTTGATTTACCCCTGAGGTTAATTTTAATCAGTTTGCAAGATGTACAATTTGAACGGAAAGAGTCGACTCCTGACTGCATCTCTACTCCTTTGGGGTATTTCAAATTATTAGGCTGGCATCCCGGAGATGCAGCTGTGTTTCAAAGAGACAATGTGAAATTGGCTATTGTATTTTCATAACAGCCAAAATATCATCCATTTTTTCACATGTGTAACGGTATTTCAAGTACTTAAATATTGTAATGGATACTAGAGCCATGAAAATCACTAGTGTTAAGACGATAAAATGTAAACGAAAATCAGTGGTGCGAGATTGGATGGTCAAAACTCCAATAGAGTACAATAACTCTCCAGCAAGAGAAAAAATACCAAAGGGTTAAAAAGAAGAGACTGTCAACTTCATAGTCGAGTTTTGGCAATGACCAAGTTTTCAAATACTTGATTCCAAAAGGAATCGTGAATGGCTAATGAATTAAGCAAATGGGATTTATAAGGTTCTATATGTGGAAAAATTTGAACAAAATTCAGGACAGTGTCTTGCTTATTGGTCAGAGGTTCCTGAGATAACCAAACTTTCAGCTTTTCCCAAAGGTGATCCCACGTGGGAAACATGTGATCCTTTTCAGTGGTATATTTTTCAAAATATTCAGCACTCAACTGACTGTTCAAAAACGAATCTAATCCAGAGACGGTAACTCTCATAATTTGTTCAGCATTTAGTCGACGATCCATATTCAATAAAGTACTTGTTTATTAAAAAATTTTTTTAATGATTTAAAACTATCAGCGGTTTTAATATAGTCATTGTATGCAAATCAAGTGGCAATGGCTGAAACTAAAGTTCAATTGTTTCCCGAAGAAGAATGCAAAATATGGGAACAGCGGATAAAGGCTTCTTTTCAAGTAACATGTTGCTCCTCTCCAGAGATTTGCTCTACATTGCGGCAAGTGCGTGCTTTGGATGAACCTCCAACATTGTTCAAATTTTGTAAAAACTGTGGAGCGGTTCAAAAGAAATGATACTTTATGCGTAGTAAGCTTTTACTTTGGATATCAACTTTGTAAAGTTGTCCTCTGCCCATTTACCCACAGATTTCAAGTGGTCGTCATTGTGAGTCGTCATGTACATCATGTAAGCAGTTAATCCCATCGTCAATACAATCAAAAGTAAAAATATCCATCGTCCCGTCATAGCAGCCACAGCACACAATATACAATTTACATAAATTGTCGTGTACAATAGTACCCCGTTCACTACGTGGCGTTTATCCATCTTGTTTATGGTTTGCGGTCAAAGGCAAAATCTGGAACAGTATATTTGATATCATAGGTGGGAAGAGTAATGGATTTTTTAGTAAAATCTTTTTTCACTAGAAATCCACCTCCAAATCTTGAAACTTTTTTCTCGTCTTCTGCCCACACGACATCGGGTGGATGAGTCACCCGATATTTGTATTCTATGGCTACGCTTTGATCCAAAGTATCCAATTTAAAGGCATTGGTAGGACTGAGACCCGCCAAAGGAATATCCATCAATCTATTATCAATCTTGATGCGGTTCGGGGGTGGAGTGGTGGGAAAAATATGTTTCACTTCGTGTGCAAAAAACGTAACAAGCGAGTTGGGAGGAAATATTCCTTTCATGTCAGCCAGTACACAAGCCCACCGTCTATCATTCACCTTTGCAATCTCTTTGGTATCGGACGAAGGACAAAACACAAAATGTTGGGATTCGTCGCATGTAGCGTACATTATTTGGTCGAATACAAAATGTCCCGACTCCAAATGTTGCCCAGGTCTACATTTCTCATGTGTAGGTACCTGTTCTACTTCTCTCTGAGCCCAATACAATACCTTATAGGAAATGGGTTGTTTCACAAGACGGCGGTCCGTTTTACGAAATGTGCATTGAGATGCATCCCTCAATTTTATAGAAAGAGGAATTTGAGTTAAAAATGGATACACAAGACGCAATCAGGATGACTACACGCGTTGTATGTTTCCAAATAATCCGATTCGGGATCTGTGCAGGGTTGAGCGGAAGGTATTTTACTGTAATCCCATGCCTCCATCCAGTTGTCGGATCGTAAAGAATCCAGTTGAAATAAATAAATTCCTTGAAAAGAGAAGGCACGGAGAGAACACAATTCCACCTTTTGTGTAGGACAATCAAAATAAGAGATCCTGGATTACCCGATACGACCACTTTAGAAACGGTGCTATTGCAGGCAGATTCTGGTTTAAATCGTTTAGGATGAATATGTTGCCCGGGAGATAATGCAACACGTTTTCGTTGATTTCCTTTGCATTTAATCCCGGTGACTGCATCAAATCGCTCTGAAAATTTCCAATTCCTGACGTGTTTGGGTGGCCGCGGTAGCCGAGTGGTATAGGTATCGGATCGTGGCTTGCCTGGTCACGAATTCGATCCCAGTACCACTAAAGACCCGCCGTGTAGGGCAGCGATGCACGTTAAATCTGTCGAGAGTTGAAACGTCCTCCCGTTGGTGTGGAGTGGTAGTTAGGAGAGGGGGTGCCAGCTCAGGTGTCGTCCACGTCACTTGACCATGGTTCAAAATTACGTGGTCCGTCGCCAAAAGCCCTCGTGTAGCTGAACAGTGCGACGTTAATATTAAATCAATCAACCTGACGTGTGTTTGGTGAATTCGTGCACAGGGACTGTAAACTCGTGAGTTCTTTTCCGACCGTGTTCGAATTGTGACAAGAAAATAATTGCAGACAGGATTTGGTCCCTCTGTTTATTCCATACCTTCTATGGGACATTTCTTAAAATCAAGAATATATTGAGATGTTACAGGATTACGATACATCGTTCAGCCGTGTCTACTTTTCACGACCCCGGCTTTTTTCGTCACCCTCTCTCTTCTCTCCCGTTCCGACCTTTTTCTCCTCCGTCGTTGCCAGATCCTTTTCTCTATATCGTCTCTCGTTCGACCTGTTGCCAGGTGCAGACAGCTGTTCTTTACACGCCCCACCTAAGAGTAAAATTTGCCCCTTGTGGCTGATTTTACCATATCAGACACCAGGAACAGAAAATTCACAAACCGTGACACAGAAAATCCACAAACAGAACACACAATAATTGCAACAGTCGAAAGTCTTGATGATTGTTCTAGTGAAAGTTCCTTAATACAAACACATGAAATAATATGAATAGTTCACCCAATTGAAATAAGTGACTATGTTCCCAGAAAGATCTAAACTGTAATGGGATTGCAAACAGATACATGGAAAACACATTATACAAAAAAAAAAACCACACTAAATATATACATTACAGTTTTTATCTTAATCTAGACAATGTTTATTTCATTAACTCATGAATGAATGCTCAATGAGTTCACTAAATCTATATTAAGTACACAGTAAACTTTCCTACGGCTCTAATTTGCCTTTGGCCAGTATGATTTCCGACCCAACCCATCCTAATACAAAGTTAATTCGCTTTACACGATTTTTCCAAATTTGCATCAGAAGGTCTATATCGACTATTCGAGATATAACAAACTGCTCTAACATTCTTAAAACCTGAGCCGTTAAATTACATCCATAAGAAGTGTATTCAATCTTAAACCTCACTTTTTTAGTCATGCAAATTCCAAACGACATAAAGCATGTGGCATAATTCTTCGTGAGAGAACGACAGAAATACCACTTCCACAAATCCAGTACCGTGACCCACGATGCTGCGCTATTCTTTTCTACACAACCTTCCCTTTTCAACAAAAGGTAAATCTCGGGGTTTTCGAAAATATGCTTAACAAAGCTTCACAGGTTACTTTCGCACTGAGACTAGTCACCGGACTAGCCTCGCCCCACCTAGTGTGCTGATCAACCAGACATAAAATATATTTATGTCCCTTTAAGCTTGGCGGATCAATTGGACCTATCAGATCCATATTCCTCACCTCAAATAGTAATTCAGGCCTTGCCACAGGTGTACTGGATGATCGGTCTTTAATCCTAACCGATCGAGTGAGCTGACATTCTTTACATGACTCACAAAATTTCTTCACATCGGCCCTCAGATCCTCCCAAGAGAAAGAATACTTTATTCGTTCAAGCGTTTTCTTGGGACCCATGTGACTACTGAACACGGAAGTATGCGCTAGTTTCAACACCTCAGTTCTTCTGCACTTCGGAATTACCAGCTGCCCAATACTCTCCCCGAGTATTTTATCCCTACGAAATAGATATCCATCTACTTCATAGTAGTTTCCTTTGCCTTCCTTAGCATACTTCCAAACCAATGCTAATTCGGCACAACACTCCTGTTCGGAACGAAAACTATCAGCCACCATGATTCCTTTATCCATCTCAGCGGTCACCTCCTCATCCTTAGTACTCAATGTTCCCACTTCATTCCGACATGAAGTAATATTCCTTTGAGAATCCTCAATGTGTTCCTGTGCTTTCTCTGGCAGAATACCCGACGATACCTCGGTTTCATCTACATTTCCTGAGTCAACCCTCAGGTCCTGAGAGCTTTGAGCCAGTGAATTCTCTTCACTCTGGGCTCCTCCCAACATATCCAAAACCTCTGGTGGAAGCAACACGTCTTCTACCAAAACTTCTGCCAAAGCACATAACACTTGCTGGTGCACCACATTAACCTGGCCACCGGTAGCAAGACCAATTGGAACATATACTAAAGGACATTTAACCGCTGGACCGAAAATACCTTTCAAATAAATCGTGGAAGCTCCTTCAACCGATATTCCAGGAACTAAGTCTTTCTTGATAACAGTAATTTCCGTACCAGAATCCAATAACGCATGGACTAACTTCCCATCTACACTGATAGATGTTTTCACTAATTTACTTAATTTGTCTTCAATAGCCCGTCTAGGAATGACTTTACCTAGCACATCAACTCTAGCAGCTACCGTCCCATCTACCAATTCCGTCCCTTCTGTTGACACCTTATTCACATTAAGTCTTTTATTATCTACCTCTTTGTTTTTCGGACAATCCCGCTTAAAATGTTTATCTGATCCGCAGGTGAAACAAGCGAATTTTTTAATTTCAGTTACTTGACCTTTATCCAAGTTTTTCCTAGAAGAAAAATTATCTGACTTTTTCTCCCCAAATGGCTGTTTACCCCAACTACCATTAAAACTTCACTTTTCACTATCATTCCATTTAGCTCTCTCAGGTTCATCGTAGGATTTCCCTTTGGAAGCATAAAATATATCACATTGTTTGCCCAAGTCCCTGGGTGTGTACCATTCTTCCCCTTGGAGCACACCAATATGGGTCGCCGTCTCAGAATCCAACATTTCAAACATTTTATCTGCTACGATCAGTTGATTAACTGACTCAAAATCATTCGTTTCTCTTAACTTACAGTAGTATAACCACATCGATGTTAAACGGGACGCGAACTGAGAGAAAGTTTCGTCAGAGTTACGTTTGGCCTTTCTAAAATTTTCTAAACATATTTTTGGTGAGGGTTCATACTCCTTGAGCACAACCTGTTTTAAAGATTCGTAATCTTTTAATTCTTCTTCGCCTAGGTTAACTAATAAGTTTGACACTTTGTCTCCTAACATGCATAACAAAACCTTCGGTTTTAACTCGTCGCTAACCATTTCACTAGCGAAAGCCTTTTCAAGACTAGAAAAAAAAAATAGTCCCACCCGTCTGATTTATTGGGTACCTTTACAGTTAAGAGCCTAACCATTTTAACTATTTCATCTAAAGATCTCACACGTGAGGTTTGACCATTATTTTGAGTAGCACTCTGATTAGCGTTCCTAGATAATTCTATTTCCAAGCGTAATTTTTCAATTGATAATTGTTCTTGTTGTTCTAGTTTTTGCTGCTGTTCTGTCTCTAATCTTTCGGCTGTAATAACTTCCAATAACTCTTTTGCCTCTTCCTCCTTGTAATATTTACTAGAGATTATTAAATTCCTTAAAACAATTTTAGACATAGACGGATCAGGTGACTCATCTAAGTCCCGCGCTAATTGAATTAAGTCAATTTTCTTACTTCTAATGAGAAATGCCATTTTTAATCAAGCTAAACCTAATGCCAAATTACCTTCTGACAAATTTAAATACAAGCACTTAAATGACCTAGTACTATATATTTACCAAGCAAGAAAAATTCTACTCGTTTTTTCTAAGAGTACTCAAATTCCAGAAACACAATACGAAATATGTTTACCATAAAACTTATATGAGACACAGTTATTTGTTACTAATCAGAACGCAGAACCTTTTTCAAAATAAAAAAAAACACACAATTAACAACATACTTTAGCTACATTACCATAGAATTATTTCTCAAATCATAAATCTACTCTTAGTTTCTTTTCTTTTTTTTAATTAAAAGAAGAATCTTATGCAGGAAACAAAAAACCAATATATATATATATATATACATCATAAATTACGAGCAAAGGAAATAACCTCAGATTGCATTAAACTATCAACTAACTGACAAATTGCAACACTTTTGCTTAAAATGAAAAACTACAATATAATATTCAAAAAAACATGCCATATTCTGAGTCATAAATAACCTACAAAATCTCTTATTTACAACATTTTAACAGGAAGTCCGTCTACTTGAAATACATATACACATTTTTTAATGGATATTTTTCACCCACTCAAACATACATTTTTCGCAACCATTATTTCAAGATAAATTAATCTAATTTTTTTTTTTAAATTCTGCAAACTGAATTGTTATGCAAAACACTTTCTATACCCAGATTTTAATTTTTTGAGACAACTTCAAAACAGTAAAGAATGATGATAAAAAAGAAATTATAGTTTAACACTAGAACTCTAAATACCATATTTTACAACATTTAAAATGATACCCTATCATTTCCAGGTAAAATAAGTACAAAATTTTCTTATTTCATCTACACAATAATCCAACAACATAGAATATTGCAATAAACCAATGAAATTTTCTTTTTTTTCAGATATATCTGCTTTTTCTATTTTATTTTTAAAAAAACAAATTAAATATGACTGCATCCCATTACTTTTTAAATATTCACACAATATTTTAACTTAGGGAACAATAGCCACTTACCTCGACATGAATGCTGTTTCTGTACTTGAACACTTTTCAGATCACGACTCCATTCATCAGAAACTGAAGAAAAATACGGCATCTGTTTATTCCATAGCCCAACTCGGCAGGTGATAGCAAATTTCTGTATGAAGATCATGATTTTTCACTTGAAACTGCTGCAAGAGAATTCCCGGGATCCACGTGGTCATCAACTTGAAAATACACCGCAGGATTCCGTTTCCTTCTTAAAAATTTTCTTTCAAACTGAATGTCCACTAGACCTTTTGTTCACAACTTTGTAGTACGAACACCGATCAATTTGAAATATTTTGTTCCTTTAACTTTTGCTCCATTGCATCCCACTCCTGACACCAGTGTAAACTCGTGAGTTCTTTTCCGACCGTGTTCGAATTGTGACAAGAAAATAATTGCAGACAGGATTTGGTCCCACTGTTTATTCCATACCTTCTATGGGACATTTCTTAAAATCAAGAATATATTGAGATGTTACAGGATTACGATACATCGTTCAGCCGTGTCTACTTTTCACGACCCCGGCTTTTTTCGTCACCCTCTCTCTTCTTTCCCGTTCCGACCTTTTCTCCTCCGTCGTTGCCAGATCCTTTTCTCTATATC
>BMAU01003545.1:0-10426 GCA_019973935.1 Trichonephila clavipes
ACATGGATCGCCGAAATATTTATCTATTTGTAATTTGGGTAGACGAACAGAATTAACATTTTTGTTAGAGTTTACAGAAGATCCATTAATCGAATTGTTAAAAGAATCATTTTGAGCATTCACTGTTGCTTGTGATGATACACTAGGATCACTTTTGGTTAGAGTTTTAATTTTAATTTTAGAACACAACACAGAAATTTTCTCATTATATCCGAATGCAGATTGTATTTCTGCATCGAATTCATCTTCTACTTGAATAATATTTTGGATCTTATTATCTAATTCTCTTAATTGTTTTAAATGTTCATTTAAATAATCAAAATATTCCTGTAAAAGATCAATAGATTGCGAATCAAATTCCTTTTCTAATTTATTCATAACTTTTGTTACTGCTGTACGAGTAACAGCTCTAATTTTTTTCAATTTCTTTATGTCATCCATTTTTTGTAAAATACAGTTACTAGATATGACACACACAATATAAATCTTCAAATCTAAAGCAATCAAAGTTCTATTCAGATTATAAAAGGTATTTCTTACCTTTTTATTTTCTTCCTTCTAATCTTTCCCTCTTCCCGGCCGATGCACCATGAAACAAAAACAGGGTGTGGTCAAGGGTTCGTTCTAATTTCAATTTCTAAACTCTAGTTCTGCATCGGTGTGGTTCATTTCGAATGAATCTAATTTATCCATCTAAATTATTCTAATTCTAATCTAGTAAGTATATATTCAAGCATTACTCTCTGCTTCATTTTTAAATATTTTTTTAATAACGCGAACAAAAGCAGCTACATACTACATGGCAGAAAAACAAGTGATCTCACAACAGCTAGTTAATTTTCTTAGGAACAAAAATATCTGCGCATGCGCTTACAGTAATGCGAAGTTAGCAAAAAGTTAGTTCTGGTGTTGACAAGCGGGAACATCCCGCCCCCCGTTAGACGCTGGTCCAACATCTTCGAATGGAAGTGGGCAGACACTTGCAGCAGTTCGGGTGAAGACGCCTCTGGACGTTCTGATGCGGATGACTCTGACTAAACCATCGGATCCAGGATGAATTCCTTCTATGCGACCCAAGGTCCATTCCATCGGAATCTTGCTAGGCTAGAACAGCTATTTTACTAATAGCTCTTTTGAATTCTCTGATTGAGTTTTAACCTTGACAACACTCTCACTTTTCCATCTGACCCATGATATACTTCTGAGATTCGACCTAAAGGCCAAGTATTTATAGGTAAGAAATCCTCTTTGATTAAAACCATTTGACCTATCATTAGATTATTTTTTCCAGTTATCCATTTCGATCTAGCTTGCAGTGTATTCAAATAATCAGATTTCCATTTTTTCCATGTGCGTTGCGCAACCTTGGTAATCTTTTCCCATCGACTGAGACGATTTTCATTTGCATCTATTAAATTTGGCTCAGGTATTGATGTTATAGGTCTCCCTATCAAAAAGTGACCAGGGGTCAAAACATCGAAGTTATCTGCGTCGCTACTGAGGGGAGTCAGTGGATTTAATATTCCCTCTACCTGAATCCTCATAGTTTCAAATTCTTCAAAGCTTAAGTGAAGATTTCCTATCGCTCTTTTAAGATGGTGCTTCACAGATTTTACACCTGCCTCCCAAAGACCTCTAAAGTGAGGGGACTTGGGAAGTATAAATTTCCAATCAATATTTTCTGACACGAAATATTTAGCTAAATTTTCATCCGGAAAATTAATTAATTAATGAAATTTCTTTAATATGGAGTTTGCTCCCACAAAATTAGTAGCGTTATCTGTGTAAATTTTGGAGCATTTACCCCGTCTACTAGTAAAATGTTTAAGCGTTGCTATCAAAGCAGCATCGGAAGTGAGATCCGATAATAACTCGAGATGGATGGCTTTCGTAGAAAAACATATGCAAACGCAAATGTACACTTTATTTAGAGTTCCCTTTCTCTGATTTTTATATTTGACTAAAAAGGGACCGCATAAATCAAGTCCAGCAATAGTAAATGGGCTCGATATGTTTACTCTTTCACTGGGCAAATTATCCATAATTTATGAAGAGAGAATGGGTCTGCTTTTGAAGCATGTCACACATTGATGAACGGTTTTACGAGCGATGCTACGACCGCTCAAAGGCCAAAAATTTTGTCGTACAGCATTTAACAATCCCTGTGGGCCAACGTGAAAGAGTCTTGTATGCAAGCTGTTAAAATAAAGTTTACTTAATTTTGAACCTTTTGGTAAAATCGCAGGATGCTTATGGAGATATGGCACAGAAGCATTTTCTAATCTTCCACCTACGCGAACTATTCCTTCCCCATCTACAAATGGAAATAAATTAGAAATACTACTTGGAATTTCTTTTTTATCAAACAAGGATCTTCGAGCATGCTTAATCAATTTAATTTCTGACTCCTTGAATTTAGCTACAGTTAGAGGTCCAACCTTTTTGGACTTATTCTTACAGTTGTAGTTGAATCTGAAAATATAAGACAAAATATATTAATAACTTTGAAATAATTATTAGAAAGTTCTAAAAGTTCGTCAAGGATGCTAGAGGAATCGCTATTCAGCAAGACAGTCTCTTCACTTCTGTCAGCTTCAGGCAACTTTTTCCTTTTTTGAACTACAGTCTCTTTCTCAAGTTCCGTGAGGTAGTCTAACTCAGGAACCACTTGCTGAAATTTTTTAGGAAATTCAGAATCGGACAAAAATTCTGCACCTGTCCGCCACCTGGAATTTGACACCAGACAGTCAGCGCTCAGTCCACGAGAGAGGAAGTATGCTGGGTTTTCCTTACCAGCACAATGATACCATGAGTGGGGATCTGTTAGGCTGGTTATTTCGTTGACACGGTTAGCAACCAATTGTTTCCATCGGGTTTTGTTACCCTTTATCCAAAACAGAACTATTTTGGAATCAGTCCAGTGATATTGTAAACAGGATCTTTTAAGATTCACGATCTTTTTCACCTTAGATGCCAGACGAGCAGCGACTAGAGCTCCAAGTAATTCTAGTCTGGGCAGGGTTACACAGTTTAATGGTGCTACACGGCTTTTTGGAGTCACAAGTTTAACAGAAATTCCACCGTAAATTTCGATCTTATTTTTTGAGTTAAAAGTGCGCGCTATACACCGGATTTTACGATATAGTTTATTACTTAGTCTTAGTAGAATGTCTGATTTATATATTTTTTTTTCGCTTCACGAGATTTGTGCCTTAGTATTTATTTTTATTGGATTGTATTTTTTGAGTAAATCTTGTTGTTTAGCACTTATTATTATAAAATGTTTATTTTTATTCTAAAGGTTATATTTTGTTAGTTTATTATTTTGTTAAATCTCATATATATATGTGGCAGCCAAAGCCAAGCAGTCTTCGCGCGCCGGCGCAGCAAATCCAAACTAAAACTCTTGGACATTAGAGAAGAGAGAAAAGCGAGCAGAGAAAAGACGGAGGTTCGCGAGCAGGCGTCCCCGTCGAGAATTCATGAAAACCCATCTGTTACCTTTTTAATTAATTTTTTATTAAGTTTTAAAATAAATGTGACAAAGACAAAAGTCTTGGACCCCTTGTTGTCTCCCACAAATTATGGGGGCTCGGCCGGGATCGATAAAATTTCGATTTTGAACCAAAGTCTGGACAATGAACAAAAGCGTCCGTGAAGGAGACGCTCCGCCATTTTTTGGAAACTTCGTTCAACCTGTGTAGAGGTTGAATTTTTCGAATACTCCGCCTGTGTAGAGGCCGGGATCGAAAAAATTTCGATTTTGATCAAAGTTTGGACAGTGAAAAAAAAAGCCGTCCGTGGAGGAGACGCGCCGCCATTTTTCGGAAACTTCGTTCAACCTGTGTAGAGGTTGCATTCTTCATTTGAATCCAGCGTGAAAATTCCGCCTGTGTAGAGGTTGGAACCATCGACAAATATTCCGCCTGTGTAGAGGTTGGAACTAACTTAGTGTGAATAATCCGCCTGTGTAGAGGCCAGAACTTTTAATCAACGTTTTTCTTCAATTGAATTCTTCATTGGAACCCATCGACGAAAATTCCGCCTGTGTAGAGGTTGGAACCACTGACTTAACACCTACGAAAAGGTGAGATCTGTGAAATCAACGTTTTTCTTCAATTATTGGATACATCGTACGTGCGAGCAACAAGGGAGCTAGAAAAAAAAGGTAGGATCTTTCCATATTTTTCTAAAATGTATAAAAACGCTCTTAAAGAGGATCTCATAAGAGTTGTTGAGGATCTAGATGGTACTGTGGAGAGTACGGACACTATATAGTTAAACTAAAGACTAAAATTGAGAACAGTAGTACATTTGAAAGTGATCCAGATTTCGTTAAAACTTTAATTCAAAACTGTATAGATGAGAGAGTATCGCGAAACGAAAGAGAGGTAACTTTAGAAAAACAGAAAATTGAGCTCGCGAAACTACAGTTAGCAAAATTAGAAAAATAAGTCGAACTTCAAACGGCTAAAAATAAAGCATTAAGTTTAAATCCTGCAGCTAAAGTCGAAGAAAAACAGTTCGAAACTTTAAATAAGGAAACTGCAACTCATATTAGCATTCGAGAAGCAGAAGAGATTGGTTTAGGCCTATTGATTTAGCTAAAGAGTGTGATATTTATATTTCATCTAAAAGCGGATCACATAAGGAAATTCCTATTACTTATGGATATACCCAAGACCCCTTTAAAAATAGATGACAAAACTTTAAACCAAAGATTAAAGAGAACTATCCCCAATATCTTGAAAGAGAAAATAAAAATTGCTTTATATATGCGGTGATTCATCTCATTACACAAGAGACTGTGAGAAGCGTTTTAAACCTAAAGAATCTAACAGCCACATCCATAATAGAATAAACGTGAATACTTTGAAAGTCGAGAGCGAAAAACAAAATAGCGATGAATTCGCAAATCTTCAATACGTAAGCATTTTTGTAGAAAATCAGCCCGTAACAGACTTGATCGATTCAGGTTGCCAGATCCCAGGTTTAAATTCCTCACTAATTAGAGTGCACAGACCTTCCGAAGAGATCATAACATTAAGTTCATGTTTTGGTGAACAGCGTATGGTAGAAGTTAAACCCATAAATATTTCTCTTGATCAACACTCTCCCGGTCTAAGTGTTCGAACGGCAATATCACCGACCTTGACCGAAGAATTTATTATACATCCCAGTGTATATGCTGAAATAAAGAAACTAGGCCACGCAAAGAGCGATGTTTTATTGAATGAAAGTGAATCCTCTTTAGGTGCTTATGCTTATCCTAGCGCTGTTTCTTTTTCAAATGTGATAGAAAACTCTAGTTATGATTTGTCACATGTTAAAAACTTTAATACTAGAAATGATTCGAGTTCTCTAATTAAGGATTATAAATGTAATAAAATTAAGAGTACTAAGTTAAAATTGAGTATTGTAAGAGAAAAATGTTCTGATACAGTATTGTGTAAGAAAGTCAGTGGTGCCATGAAAACGAGTTCCGTGGAATTCATCTCCCGCTCACCTACCCCTTCACCTATGCAGAGTAAACATTGTCGGTTTGTGTTGCTCCGAAGGATCTTTGAGCCCTGGCAGTGGAAACGGAGGAAAAAGAGAAATCGTTTTGAACAGACGTCCAGAACTCTAGAGAGGAAAATATCGATGCGTTCAACCAAAGATCAACTTGTTAAAAAAGACGTTCTTATGCCTGTGAAACACAATGTTTTCCTGTGGAACTTTCCGGATGTCGAAGAGGTGCCTTCACATGATGGAGAAACTGTTTAGTTCAGCAGAATTATGATATGTTAAATCTTTGTATATTTGTCGTATAGTCCTTGTCTGTTCCGTCTTTTTTGTATGTTTCAGATTCTCCTCTGGTCTCGATGAAAAAGGAAAAAAGGAAGACGTACCGCTGCGGACAGCGTACAGTCAGGCTGGCCGATTGTGGCAGCCAAAGCCAAGCAGTCTTCGCGCGCAGGCGCAGCAAATCCAAACTAAAACTCTTGGACATTAGAGAAGAAAGAAAAGCGAGCAGAGAAAAGACGGAGGTTCGCGAGCAGGCGTCCCTTGTCGAGAATTCATGAAAACCCATCTGTTACCTTTTTAATTAATTTTTATTAAGTTTTAATATAAATGTGAAAAAGACAAAAGTCTTGGACCCCTTGTTGTCTCCCACATATATTTTGTCGCTATTATAACTCATTACCTATCCAAAAAATGAAGTTCTGCACTTCAAATTTTATTCGAGTTATTATTAATGTGTTTTACTTTTTATTCATATATAAGGAGACAGTGGCGCACACAGGAATTTTTCAAGGGGGGGGGTCCGGGGTCGAAAGTTCACCATTCTTGTATCATGCTCCGTTTGATTTTGTCGATTTTCGGAAACAAAACATAGTAAAAAACTAGTTTTTGAATAAATAATTAGCATTAATTAATAAAATTAATCATTAATAGCAAGCAATTAATTAAGTTTTACGTACTATATACTTAGAATTATAATCAATCGGAAAAAAATATCAAGGGCTTTGGGGGGTCCGGACAACAGGACCCCCCCTTGTGTGCGCCACTGTAAGGAGATGATTTTTTAACGTCAATGTTAAGTATTAGTCAAAATATGAAAAGTTGTCTAGGGGGAGGGGGCACATTAGGCGTTTGCACGAGGGCGGCCGATACCCACTAACGTTACTGTAATTTGAATGACACGTATAACTAAAACGTCACAAATATGTAGAACAAAAATTATTTTTTCGTAGTAAATAAAGAGTTTTGATTGGTCCGTATTTAGTGTTATAATTTTCCAATAATCACAAGTCAAAATAATTTGACGGCACGTCTATACCTCATTAAACGCACCTTTAGAAAAAAAAATGGTACGCTGATCCAAAAAGTTTAGCCACCCCTGAACTACAGTTAATGTTTAAATTTCTCAAATAATTGAATTAATTTTCATTATCGAATTATATTTTAAAATTTGTTACTTATTTATAATTTTCACTTTGTTTTCTATAGCTTAAAAATAAAATTAAAGTTAATTACCTAAAACTGCAGTATAGTATATTGCGGAACAAGTGAAGAGAAAATGATAGATTCATTCACGCGTGTATCGGATTTGCTTAATGCTTATGAGGCTTCACAAAGTATTTGTAAATATTGCAGTGTCCTCCCTGTTTTAAAGTATAGGGATAATATCTTTTTAATGATATAATAGTATTTCGCATTCTATTATTAATTGTGCCAAAATTAACAATGAAATAATTTTTTTATAATAGTCTCGTATGCTTTATATTTTTAAAAAGAAATCTTATGTTAAGGTAGAGTTTTCTGATTATTGTACCTTTATTGCTTTTTAAATGATTCTGTTAAATTATTCAGTCTGTTTATCTATTCTTTTTGTCAGCATTAAGAAAATCACTTAATAAGTTTTATGAGAAAAGAAAATTTTGGAGGTTTATTTAAATCATTAAAATGGTTTCGAGTAAAACGAAATACGTTATCAAATTATCAATAATTAATTTTTATTTACTGCAGCAACGCATCAAACGAGATAAAAATTATTTAAGTAACTGTTAAAATCGTGAATTTTCTATCATTTTCTGTTTGAAACGCGTCGCAACACAATACGCTACAATAACTACCACTTTTACTTTGAATTTCGAATTGATAAACAACGATCAGCGTTAGACAAACACACGCTATCATGTTCTCAAAGTGAAAGTAAATCTTTTGACAGGTACTGCTGAGGGATAAAATTTCCGTTATCACTTCGTTATAAGCAGTTACGTAGTCTTACGTCACGGCTCAAAGGTTCCCCACTTGTAAACAGAAATAGCAAAAAGTTCACCAGTAATAATGTGGTTGAAGGAATTTCCTTCGCCAAGATGGTTTCTGGAAACAAAAATAACAACGACTCTCCCCCCTCCAATAATACCAATAATAATAATAGATCGGAAAAAGACAAAGTACTCCCCGAGCTTCCCCCTCTAATGAAATTAATACCTCTGACTTCCAAGACATTATAGATCTCTTTAAAATCGTAAGCAATATCTTTAAACAATTCCCTAAGTTAAAACAAATTCTCCCTGATCTCAAGAAAACCAATGACTTTAAACAGCAAGCACTAATGTTAATGGATGCGTTTATGGACTAATTTTTTATTTCTCCATACTCCATCTTTTTAAATTAATGTTCTAAAATTCCAAGTTTTAACTTTTTGATTAAATTTCAAGAAATAGTTTTTAACTCTATTCCTGGTAACCCTATCATTGATACTAACAATATTGATAATGCAATTAACAACTTCACTGGCATGATCACTAGTGCTATTTCCGCTACCACTGTCACTAAAGTTATTAGTACCCCACACCTTCCACACCGCATCAGGGAGTTAATTAAAATTAACCGTTTTCGTAAGCAATGGCAGCTCACAAGGAACCCTGTCCTTAAGAGAGAAGTTAACTCCCTGCAGAGGCAAATTAAAACTCAAATTAGTGAGCATAGGAACAATTCTTGGCATAATTTGTTGACTAATTTACATCCCCTTTACAACCTCCAACGGAAGCTTGTTAAAAAGCCGACTATTATCCCCCCGCTGGCTGGCAGGAACGGCATCCTTTATTCGGACGACGAAAAAGCCGAAGAATTTAAAAACAATCTCGAGGCTACGTTTCAAGAAAATGCGGAGCCTTACAACGACCAAATCATAGAGCTAGTAGAGTCTGAAACTTCAGATTTCCTCGCTAACTCCAGTATGCAAGTACCACCGCTCACCAGTCCAGCTGAAATCTCTAAAATTATCAGTAAATTACAAAACAAAAAAGCTTCCGGCCCAGATAATATTCCAAATTATGCCTTAAAACTATTACCACTTAATGCTATTACACACCTCACTAAAATTATCAACACCTGCCTTAAGCATAGGTTTTTTCCTTCACTCTGGAAATCGGCTAATGTGATCATGTTACCTAAACCTAACCAAAATCATAAGCTTGCTCAAAACTATCGTCCTATAAGTTTACTATGTGCCACGGCTAAAATATATGAAAAGATAATTCTTAATAGAATCAAACAGCACTGTGATACAATCAATTGTATCCCTCCGGAGCAGTGTGGATTCAGGAACAAACACTCTACCACTCAACAACTGATTAGAGACACAAACATAATTAATGAGGGATACACTTATAAGTTTTTCACTGTAGGGGTCTTTCTCGATGTCAAACGAGCATTTGATAAGATGTGGCATGATGGGCTCATCTATAAAATGTGATTAAATTAAACTTCCCTGAGTACCTAGTTAAAATTATACACAATTTTCTCAAAAACAGGTCGTTCAGAGTCAAAATTAATTTTGACTTATCGAACAAGGGCTTTCCAGAGGCAGGATGTCCTCAGGGGTCTTGTCTCTCGCCCTACCTATACAATATTTACACTTATGATTTTCCCCATCATCCCAGTGTCAGTATCTGTTTATTTGCAGACGACGCTGCGGTCCTCGCCCAAGGAGCGAACCTTAAATACACTCAATGTACACTCCAACGATACCTTCACACTCTTGAATCTTGGTTGACTGACTGGCGTATAGCGATTAATGTCGACAAAACACAAGCAATTGTTTTCAGAAAACACGGGCGCAATTTAATTCCTAAAACTTTATCATTATTCGACGAAGATATCGAGTGGGTTAACGTGGTACGTTACCTGGGCCTCTTCTTAGATAGTTCTCTAACATACAGGCAACACACCAAATATATATGTGATAAGTTCTGGGCCAAAATCCATCTCAGCATTTCGCTGATTGGAAGAAGGTCACCGCTTTCACTTAAAAACAAGGTCTTGCTTTATAAGCAAGTTCTCCGCCCAGTGCTAACGTACGCCGCCCCCGTTTGGGGAGCGGCGGCCCCAACCACTATCAAAAAAGTTCAAACTATGCAGAATAAGATTCTTCGTATCATGACAAATGCGCCTTGGTACATCAGAAACAGTGTTTTACATCACGATTTAAAGATAGACCCTATTGGGGATTATATCACCAAACTCTCACGTAACGTCTTTAGGACTATCGAGAACCACCCAAATCCACTAATTCAGGCACAAACAATTTTCACTATCCCCAATAGCAAACACAAATTTGCCTACAATTCGACAAAATGGTCTCAACCGCTTAAACCCCGTAGCCAGCTCTCGCCTTCCCCCTCCTCTAGCAATTTTAGTCTATTTCTCATGCACTCATGAACTGTGAACCATACTAATTTGTTTTGTTCCGATTCCTTGTTCCCTTCTTTTGCAGCTCCTGCTTCCGTCCGCTCTCGTCCGTGTCGTTTGTCGTTCTGACCGTTTCTCCCAGTTTCGTGTTTGGCTCCGCCCACGTCGCGTCCTGATTGGCTTTGCCTCCTCTTGTTGCCCCACCCCTCCCCAGTTTTGGGCTTCTTTCTCTTGTTGGCCT
>BMAU01003546.1:0-11131 GCA_019973935.1 Trichonephila clavipes
TATACATATATAACGAAAGATTTACTTATTTCAGAGGATTTCTTTATTTCTTCTTAGCGTCATTCGACGTAGATAAACGTCTCGCTCAACCACTCATAATTTTCCCCGGCGTATATATACGTCTTCTTTGGAATGCAATAAAAAGACATTGACAATGTTATATTTATATATATATATATATATATATACATATATATACACTGAAGAACAATTGCTAAGGACGGATAACACTATCTTCCATAGCAACCACAAAATGAAAGGAAGCAAAATGTGGAAAATTAGAATAAGTGCGGGATATTAGTAAGAAGAAGTATGAGTATGCAAATTTTTTTTCCATGTCTGTTCATCACGTGATAGCGTTCATAAGAGCTTTAAAGGTTTTGACACGCGTGGACAGTTGTTGTTTCAAGTCAAAGTTTTGCAGGAAAGATTTAATAGACGAACTTGAAATTTTTGGCATGTCTTCCCGACATCACATAGATGATTTTATGCGTGGTCAAATTATTGGAAAGATCGAAGATAGGCGAAAAATAACAGATGTTGCCGGGGAGTTCGACATCGCTCACAGCGTTGTTTCACGGCTGTGGAAGTCATTTAAAACTACTGGAATGTGTAGTTGACGGCACGGAGGAGGTCGTGTTAGAAGTACGACGCCTGCAGAAGATAGATATATCGTCCTATCAGCAAAAAGGAACAGGCGCACCACAGCTCAGCAGGTGGCAAATCAGTTTCTTGCTGCCTCAGGAAAGCAGATCTCCCGAAAAACTGTTGACAGACGTTTGGGGGAGGAGGAACTATACGCACGCAGACCTGTTTGTGTGTCCCATTGACCAGACAGCACCGTACTGCCCGTTGGCAATGGTGTCGTGAGCATCACAATTGGACTGAACAGGACTGGGCATGCGTACTATTCTCAGATGAGAGTAGGTTCAGTCTGTCATTGGATTGTAGACGCCAACTGATCTGGCGCGAGAGTGGTACTGCTTATCGTCCAGAAAATATCCAGGAAAAGGACCGATATCCGACATGTAGTATCATGGTGTGGGCCGGTATCATGATCAATGGCCGCACGCGCCCACATGTGGTTGCGAATGGGACTATGACGGGCCAACGATACATTGATGAAGTTCTACTTCCTCATGTTCGTCTTTTCCGTGGTGCTGTTCGGTGATAAATTTGTTTTTATGGACGACAACGCAACATGTCATCGAACACTCGCTGTTCAGGATTGTCTAGACAGCGAGGGTATTCAACGTCTCGTATGGCCAGCGCGTTCTCCAGATCCAAACCCCATTGAAAATGTGTGGGATGCTTTGCGGAGGTAAGTTGCTGGTCGAAACTATCCTCCGACAAACAAAAACACCCTCATCCGTGCACTCACAGAGGAATGGGATAAATTGCCTCAACAGCTGGTGGATAATGTTGTGCAAAGTATGGCACGACGTGTTCTTTCAGATGTTTCACAGCTTTTGTACTTTCCAGAGCAATAAATATTCTTTATTCTAATGTCTGAACAGTGTGGCAACTATATTTTATCCTATTAGGCCTCATGTCTCGCTTAATGTTATGCTACATAGCAATTTGTGATCTGTCCTTAGCAATTGTCCACAGCAGTGTATAACATTGACAATGTTATATTTTTATATATATATGTATAACATTGTCAAGGTCTTTTTATTGCACTTCAAAGAAGACGTATATATACGCCCGGGGCCATTATGACTGGTTGAGCGAGACGTTTATCTACGTCGAATGGCCCTTAAGAGGTTAATGTCGTGCTGTAGGTTTAGCGTCAAAATGTAGTATTACTGAATTCAATACATTGTTCTTGTGTGGAAGGGGGCGCGATGAAAATTATGATTGAATATTGGGTCGCCAATAGTGAAAGTTTGAGAAGCACTGACGATGCAAAAAGATTGGCCTTCTGCATAAGAAACTAAGTCTAGTCGGCAGTTTGGGAAAGTTTCTGCATTATTGAACAATGCTACTGTATCATCGGAAGAATTCGTTGCATTAGAATAGGGGTCGGCAACCTTTTAGCTGTGGCGTGCCAAACCAATCTCCCAATGTGATACTACGTGCCACACAGTAGGATATTTTTGAAATAATTCAATTCCCGTGATAATGCATTTAGAATTGAAGATTAGAGGTCAACAATTTAGATACTTAAAGTTTTTTTATATATTAATTTTGCATCATTTAAAGAAATTTCTTCGCATAAAATATTATTACGAATTTTGTGTAAATAGTGTAAGTAATTTGTATTTGAGTATTTAATGTATTTATATTACTCTATGCTATCTTTATTTCACGTTAAAATTGTACTATTCACAAGCAATGCCGCCCCTTACGTTATAATGACGCTTCAATGAGAACTTGGCGAAATCTTGGCGGTAGAGCCAAGTTGGCATCATTTTTGGCGACCAAGTTGGTGATCATGTTGGTGAGTTGGGAACCCTCTGGAATCTTCTAGAAAGTAATAAATCTCTCCACTAGTGTCCGGTCAATGACACGAGCGGTTATATTTCTGGAAGTTTCTGTCGTGCCAATAAAAAGATGCTCACCGGTACGGCAATGATTCTGGGTTAAGCCAGCGAGTAGTGAGGATTGTTTTGACTAGTGATTAGCTCTGCTGTACTTGTGAATAATCTTTACATACTGTACTTTTGAACACTGGTGATTGTGTTTGATTGCTGTTGAAGGTGTGAAGACCTTCGGATATTTACCCTATGAATATTGTCGATGAATCCTGTATTTAAAGGATTGGATTTTCCATAATAAATTCACATCGCTCTTAAAGAGCTGTTTATTTTCTTTGTGATTGTTTTGCATAAAATCCACGAACCCGGATCTACGCAACAATAAAACTACTTTTTAGACAAAAATAAAAATAATTAAAATTGTACATATATTATGTATTTTTAAACATATGTTTATTAAAACAAGAAGTAGACAACGTAAAATATAAGTATTTCCCTTTATTAAAGTTAAATAAGGAGATAACAATTTTAACTCGAACCTAGTGCTTACACACCACTCTACATTTTCATATCGCAAAATCAGCGGTATAATGTGTGTCTTTCACAATTTGGCACGATTTTGAACATTCAGTCGTTCAACAATTTCTTTGCGGACTCGAAATATTTTTCATATGAAGAAAGATTTTTTTACTTTGATATCTAGAACCAAAAGCGGAAAGCAGAATATATGCAATTTTTTTCTCTTCAAAAAAGTTAAATTTCTCCAGTAATGATGTTCAATAATTTAGAAATTAGTTTTCAGTTTTTTTCGTAATTCCGTAAATGTCCATAATTGGGAAGATGTTTATCACACACACACACACACACACACACACACACACACACACACACACACACACACACACACACACACACACACACACACACACACACACACACACACACACACACACACACACACACACACACACACACACACACACACACACACACACACACACACACACACACACACACACACACACACACACATACATACACATACACACACACACACACACACACACACACACACACACATGCACAAGGTTCATTATAAATTTATCAGTGCAGAGGGTCACTGAGAATTGTACCGCGTGCCATAGGTTGCGATCCCTGCAGTAGAAGATAACAATGTGTTTACAGCTCCAATTATGGCTGAAAAAGAGATTTTGGAGTAGGTTCAAAGCTCAAAAAATATCGTTGATGCAGGTGATTCGATGATGAAAATGAAATAAATAATGCAGCTCCTGTTCCCAAAGTCATCCGAAATGAGGAACATCATTATAAGTATGTGCAGTTATTTAGACACACATTCTAATGGTGAAATGAATAACAAAATTGAGCAATTTGATGCTAAAAAGGAAAACGCAAAGAAAAAGTATCAGAATATTTTACAAAAACTCAATAAATATTTTAATTTTCAAAAAACTTGATAATTTTTTATGAAATTTAATTAAGTTTATATGAATGTTTTTGTTTCATTGATTTTTATTAAATGCATTGTATATGTACTAATCTATGTAAATAAAATTACTCTAATAAATTTAATTTTCTTGAATATATATCTTTTTTTTTCCAATATTCTTTAGCAGTTCCCTCATTTTCGTGTTAAGCGATTTTATCACTGTAGTTTTACTGATAGCTTCTCAAAGAAGGAAAAAAGCGTACTTTGGATGGATGGATATATACATCCAGGCACTAAACGTACCGGATGAGCAAGACGGATATATACGTCTACGGAACTTTCGAAGCTAAAATACTTTTCACTAATAATTTTTAAAATACCTGTCTACAAGGGTGTTTTCATGCAACATTCATAAGTTCAAAAACTCAGTAAAATTTTAAATATTTCCGTGAAAAAAAGTTATTATTATTCTGCATTATTTAAAATCCTTTACATACTATCTTCTACTGCGCATGTGTTAATCTGAACTAATCTACATATAATCTAATACCTACAGAATTATAACGCTAATATAAATTTATTTACTCAATTTGACATTAATGTAACTTAAAATAACGAATTTAATATCCCTAATATTAAATAAATATATACTTATATCCGACCACCGAATACAAATTAAAAGACAACACGTCTTCTATAGCTGCATAATTCAAATTTAATTTTGTGCCGGGCTTATTACATGCATATAATTCCTCGAATTAACGTCTATAAGCCAAAATCAATTATTCGGTATGATCTAGTAGTTATGCTGCGGGCAATGGATCGCCCGAGTTAGTTAATTACGTTATAGGGCTCCAATATGCTTTTGACAAATTTAGAATGCCGACAGCATGTTTCATAGCTCCTATCCCAATCATAACTACGAAGGATTTTAGAAGTATTGCATATTCGTTATTCATATAAAATCAGTAAACGTTTATAAATAACAGATCTTTTTTAGAACCGAGCATTTCGAGAATTATTGTTTGAGTTAAATATGACGTATATTTGAAACATTTAGTGAACTTTCGTCAGAAATTAATGAGAAAATTCGGTTCTTAGGAACTAAGGCAGCGTTTCTCAAACCGTGGGCACCCCCAGGGGGCCATGACAACTCTACAAGGAGGGCGCGAGTATATTGAAAAGTCGAAAACAAAAGGTTATTTTAAAAAAATTATAAATTTAGTGAAAGCAAACAAACAAAATACATTCTGACACAATGAAAAATAAAATACACATTTACACTGATGTATTACACTTTTAAATATATCAGTGCTACACAATGTATTTTAGAATTAATTTAACAATACGAAGATACCTACAACTTTATTAATTACCAGTGATCCCACGGGCTTATCATATACATAGTCTAAAACAAAAATTAACGCTTATCTTGATAATTTTTGTACGGTTTATAATTAAACCGTGACTGTGTGTGTGTGCCGATCAAAAGTTTCGGGATTCGCTTCTCAATGCCAATCGTATGTTATGTATTGGGGGAGGGGGGGAGGAATAAAGAAGGAAAAATAATCTGGAATAAGTAAATCCTTCGCAAATATTGTCAATGTTCTTTCATTGCATTCCAAAATCTTTGGAATAAATTTACGAATAGCAGTGTACAGAAAAAATCCTTTGGAAAGATGTATATATACGTCTGGGGAAATAAACACTTTGGCTTAGCAAGACGTTTATATACACGAAGGGGGGCTTAAGAGGTTAAAATCGTATCGTAGTTTTAGCGTCAAAGAACAGTATTATTGAATTCAGTACATTGTTATTGTATGGAGGACGCGATGAAAATTATGATTGAATAATGTGTCGCGAATGTTGCAACATTGAGAAGCACTGAACTAAGGTCTTAAAAGGTGGCTTGGTTGGTTTGTCGTTGGCCCTCTGCATCTAAGGTTGCGGTTTCGATCTCGGCCCAAGTCGTTGCATTTTATGATCCTTAAGGGGGTCAACGCAGTATCTCCGTATGTTAAAAATGACCAAGTTTAAGGAACATTTTTTAAAAATTGGCTGGTTGTACAGTCATGAATTTTTCCTTTTTTTTTTGTGTATTCATTGTATTGTTTTTATTATTTTAATGCATCTTTAAAAATTTTGATTAGTTTTTTTTAAAAAAATTCATATGTGGAGTAACACGTCAAAATTTTAAAACGATGAAAATTCTTGTACATTTTAATCCATTATTTTTTGAATAATTTTTTTGACAAAATGTTAACATGTGCAAAGTTTCAAGGCTGTAAAAATAAGTAGTTTTTCAAAAATGTTCCTTTTGTGTTGAAATTTACACTTTTGAGAAATAGTGATTTAAAGTACAAACTTACTATTAAATAACTCTGATTGTTAGTGTATCTGCAAGATCATCTTCTTGCTCTATATTTTAATTTTTTGATTTTTATTCTTGGCTTTGGTCTTATTGTAAAACTGACTATTCTGCTTTCCTAATACAAATGATAAATGCTCGACATTGGTAAAATTCAGGTGTTGAATGTTTAATACATCTAAAACTTCAATTTGGTAATGAAGCTTTGATTATATAAGTATATAGCTTCATGTACTATAGTTTTTGAAGTTTTATCTCGTCAAATACAGTTTTTGAATTATTATTCCGCTTTCACTAATATTTTTGAGTTTTATCAAGCAAGCATCCAGATAAATGTTCAAGATTAGTGACCCTAAATACTTTGTTTATGTGAATACAATAGGTAAGTCGTGTTTATGCTTGTATGTGTAACCTTTCAGTATGTGGACGTATTAAATCTACACCACAAGTCACATCCCATGGGGCATAAACCGTGTCGTAGATTCAAACCTGTGAACATTTTATCAAAAATTATAGCCCATATAGCTTGCCTTATGGCTGACAAATTTTCCCTGAGTTGTTTTGAACAGCCAAAAACATGCAATTTGTTTATTTCAGCTCAAGCCATTACGGCAAGAGTCTGTCTTTTAATTTTTATTTTAAGGCCCTAAGTCATGTCCCCATCATTTTCCTCAACATGATTAACACTATTCTAATTGTTCAATATTCACATATCTTTAGATTCTAAAAGTGATTTGTATGCTTTAGAGTTCCCATATAGTCCAAATATTGTGTATATCATAAATTGTGTAATGTCTTCGAGTGAGTGATGAGAGATACAAAAAAAAAAGTGCACCTCTTCAACTTCCATTCCCTACTATTTTCAATGTAACTTACCGAACACTCATTGCTATGTACATCACTGTTAAAATTACACAAACATTTCTGCGATAATATTTTAGCATCAACAACTTTCCCAGTGTCCAAGCTAACTGCCGTAACAACACCATTTAGAAATATATAGCTTATTTTTAGCCAGGTACAATTGATAGCCACTGGTACATTTGGTTATCCATTATTAAATATTGTTTCGGCAGCAGCTAAAGCCATAGACACTTTGGTTACTTCTCTGTCACATTATTTAATGTATGCATGGAATCACAAAAACCACTATGGTGTAAGTGACAAATGCATAACTCCGCAAAATATTTTTGCAACTGCTACTTTTTAAATAGACCTCATAGCATATGAAATTCTATTGTGTCCACATCATATAATTTTTGTACTTTTTGATTAACTACTGTTTTAGAAAACCTGGTAATAAGAAATGTTTGAATAAGACCACAAAAAGTTACAACATATTAACAATTTTGTAGCCAAACCCTAGATTTGGTGACCAAAATTTATGTGAATACCTTGGTTTTTACATTAATTTTATGTAATTAATGTTGTTTAAAAGCACAAAAGAACAGTATAATGTCAGGAATTTCACAGAAACATTCAAATGAATCTAAAAAGAAACATACTTTATTAAACTTAAACTTAGATTTTAAAGCTGATTTATTTATGTTGAAATTGTCTGACTTATCAACATTTAAATCCATAAAAGTTTGAATGTTGTACATTTCTTTCCAAACTCTTCGTTTTTTAAACATTTTATTACTTAACCGAGTTTAAAAACGTTTTGTAAATGTTTTATTAATGTTTTTAATGGAAAACACTATTGAAAACGATCGCAGAAATCCGTTGCATTTAAGGAGGTAAAAAATAGGCTGTAAGTAAACAAACATCTATAACTATTCACTCTCACTTTTTTCCTGATAAGCTGCTGATCAAAATAAATTTTTAATCAATTTAAACCATTTGATAAGGCTGAAAAGCAGCATGTGTCTTTTTGTTTTGATTTGAGAGGGCGTGGCAATCAGCGGTTTTGGGGTTTGACAGATGTAAAAACTTTTTAAAAAAATATTAAAAATACTTCTAATTAAGCTAGAGCAAAAATTTAAACTGCATTAGAAAGAAAAAGATTGGTATTTTATGTTTCAATCAAAATTGAAAAATCGATTATTTAATGGATTTTCGTGAAGTGACCCCCTTAAAATCAACAGTGGCCATGTCGTATGACTATACGCATGTAAAAGATCCCTATAGTGTATATTTGGCTAAGGTACTCTCGACAAAATTAAATCCTGGTACAGGTTCGCATCATCAAAGCTCAGGTGCCCCGCTCTAGAGAGGAAACTGGGCATCAAAATTACATGTGGTGATTGATATCAACCTATAGGGTGCCGCACTAAAAAGAGATACCAGCTACCGGGGGAATGTACTAGATCTGCGATGGTAGAACACCAATCCGCAGCCCATTAGAAATAAAAAAGGTCTTAAGACTGCTGTCTGCTGTAAATTTGAAATTTTTGAATGCATTTTTAGTACTGAAGGCTTAAAAAATGCACTAGAAGGAGTGAAATTTAATTTGACTTTGATTTACGTAGAATTATGAAGCAGTAAGATGGTTATTGACGACAGTACTCGTAATTTTGAACCTCGGACAAGTGACGAGGACATCATATGAGCTGGCACCCTTTTCTCCAACCACACCACGCCAATGGAAGATTGATTGATTGAATATTAACGTCACACTGTTCAGCTACACGAGGGCTTTTGGCGACGGACCAAGTAATTTTGAACCATGGTCAAGTGACGTGAACGACACCTGAGCTGGCACACCCCTCATAACTACCATACCACACCAACGGGAGGACGTTTCAGCCCTCGACAGATGTAACGTGCATTGCTGCCCTACACAGCGGGTCTTTAGTGGTACTGTGCTTGAACTCGTGACAAGGCAAGCCACGATCCGATACCTATACCACTCGGCTACCGCGGCCACACGCCAATGGAAAAAGTTTGATCTTGACAAGTTTAAGAGGTATTAGCACCCTCCACATGGTGGGTCTTTAGTGCCACCAGGACTCCAACCCGTTACACGCCCGCCACGAGTTTGCGACCATGAATACTCGGTTACTGCGGCCGCCTTAGTTCTTCAAGAAAAAACTAATGGTTTATATGAAAATATAATACTATATACGGAATCTTTTCTATGCCGAAGGACCTGGGTTCGAATCCCGCAGATGGCATGGGTGTTTGTAAATGTACAGTGCTTGCGTGGCATGGGGGTACTCTAAATAGCCGTCTAGCCGCAAGTCTTCTCGTGAGGTTGGTGGAAGAGGAAGATATGTGCGAGGCCACTTACCATCACCAGAGTGTTCTCCTTCAAAATTGGGGGTGGAACCGAGCCAAAATCGTATTGTCACCTACATGGTGCTCAAAGGTATGGCTAACGACAGACGTGCTTCTAGCCCTTTGCCAAGATGGATTTCGAGAGCCTCAATCTGACAATGTTAGACAGGTGGCATTTGCAGCAACAACGGAATATTTTTGAGTAGCTGTTTCAAATGGAGAACCTGGTAATATATATATTTTTAAAATTATTAGATTCAAAAGAAAGAATTTAAAAAATATTGAATAAAATTATCATATAAAATTCGTGAAAAATTTCAAAGTAAGTAAAAATTATGCCAAAATTATTTAATAGAGGTACTTACAAGTTAAAATTTTTTATGCTGAAGTAAGTTTAAATTTTGAAATTTTTAACGTTAAGTTTTAATCTCTCTTTCTCTCTCTCTATTAGAATTCAAATGATTCGATCAATTTAAGGAAATATTATTTTTCAAAACCTGAAAAAAAGAGTGTATACTACGAAAAATAAACCGTATTTCTTACTTTTAGAATATATATAGCTTCAAAAAGACTATTATTCAAATTGCGACTTTCTGTATTTTTCTTACAGTAAACCATTGATTATAATGCTGCCCAAAATTTGGCATGCATCCATTTCAAACCATGGGGAAAAACAATTGTAAAATGTTTTCAAATTACCACGAGGCAAAAGTCAAGTCAATGTTTTGTTCATGACTATGAATAAAATGTAACTGTTTGTTATTGGAGAGTCACTTATTTTTTTTTCCCTTCTACATTTAATAAGTTGCATTGCAGAAAATTTTTGCTAAATGTTTGAGATCTACCATAATGTTACTTTTCAGATATTGTATTCATGTGAAGCTCCTTTCCCTACATATTATCTTTCAGTCAGCCTAAGAAATCAAAAGTGATGCAGATAAAGATTTGGCGAACCTGATTGTCAGAAGAGAAGCAAAAGGATCGGGAATATCATACATTAGTTGTCATTATTTTTTAATGTTTTTTCTTAAATGATGATGATTTTGTTGCTAGAAACACCAGAAAATGTGTTTTTAAGAGAATATATGTTGTTTTAATTAAAAGGCAAGTTAGGGTTTTACTTCTATCGTATTTCACTGTACCAAGCTAAATAATAAAGTCCCTAAATCACAGAGATTAAACATATTAATGTCATATTGATTTAATCCAATATTGAATGCATAGCTCCAGTTTGAAATTAAAAGTTTTCATCAAATTTTGTACACTTAAAGATATATTTCGTATAAGAAATATCTGTATTTTTTTAAGACTACTTCATAACCAAAAAATTTGACTAACTAAATAATTTATGTCAATGAAGAACTAACGTGGATTACAATATTTTGGTGGCCGTGGGTAGCCTAGTGGTTGGTTAGAGCACCGGACTCCCGAACGGAAGGCCCAGGTTCGATGCCCGTACCGCCAAATACCCTCCTAGTACACACGGAGTACCTGCTCGTTAAATCAGTGGGTCCGAAAGTCTTGTGGGCTGAATCACGAGTGCAGGGAACTGGAGAAAATTTCCCTCCCAATCAGTTCCATGCCTAAATTGTGGAGGTGGAGATAGATGGTAGTGCC
>BMAU01003547.1:0-14851 GCA_019973935.1 Trichonephila clavipes
TTGTTCTAGAAAGTACAAAAGCTGTGAAACATCTGAAAGAAAAAAATGTTCATTTGATCTGCGTACGGAGAAATGGAACAATGCATCTAAAAATCAGCAGGCACCTTAAAGAAAAGTATCAATACGGGATATGTCCACCGTGGGGAGTGTGATTCAACATTCCACACGTCGTACCATACTTTGCACAACATTATCCAGCAGCTGTTGAGGCAATTTATCCCATTCCTCGGTGAGTGCACGGATGAGGGTGTTCTTCTTTGTCGGAGGATAGTTTCGACCAGCAACTTGCCTCCCCAAAGAATCCCACACATTTTCAATGGGGTTTAGATCTCAAAAACGCGCTGGCCATACGAGACGTTGAATACCCTCGCTGTCTAGACAATCCTGAACAGAGAGTGTTCGATGACATGTTGCATTGTCGTCCATAAAAACAAATTTATCACCGACAGCACCACGGAAAAGACGAACATGAGGAAGTAGAACTTCATCAATGTATCGTTGGCCCGTCATAGTCCCATTCGCAATCACATGTAGGCGCGTGCGGCCATTGATCATGATGCCGGCCCACACCATGATACTGCATGTCGAATATCGGTCCTTTTCCTGGATATTTTCTGGACGATAAGCAGTACTACTCTCGCGCCAGATCAGTTGGCGTCTACAATCCGATGACAGACTGAACCTACTCTCATCTGAGAATAGTACGCATGCCCAGTCCTGTTCAGTCCAGTTGTGATGCTCACGACACCATTGCAAACGGGAGTACTGTGCTGTCTGGTCAATGGGACACACACAACAGGTCTGCGTGCGTATATAGTCCTCCTCCCCTCAAACGTCTGGCAACAGTTTTTCGGGAGATCTGCTTTCCTGAGGCAGAAAGAAACTGATTTCCCACCTGTGTAGCTGTGGTGCGCCTGTTCCTTTTGCTGATAGGTCGATTTATCTGTTTTCTGTAGGCGTCGTACTTCTAACACGACCTCTCCCGTGCCGTCTACTACACATTCCAGTACATTTAAATGACTTCCACAGCCGTGAAACAACGCTGTGAGCGATGTCGAACTCCCTGGCAACATCTGTTATTTTTCGCCCTTCTTCGATCTTACCAATAATTCGACCACGCATAAAATCATCTATGTGATGTCGAGAATACATGCCCAAAATTTTAAGTTCGTCTATTAAATCTTTCCTGTAAAACTTTGACTTGAAACAACAACTGTCCACACGCGTCAAAACTTTTAAAGCTCTTATGAACGCTATCACGTGATGAACAGACGTGGAAAAAAATTTGCTTACTCATACTTCTTCTTACTAATATCCCGCACTTATTCTAATTTTCCACATTTTGTTTCCTTTCATTTTGTGGTTGCTATGGATGATATTGTTATCCGTCCTTAGCAATTGTCCAGCAGTATATATATATATATATATATATATATATATATATATATATATATATATATATATATTTGTATATATATATATATTTATATATATATATATATATTTATATATATATATATATATATATATATATATATATATATATATATATATATATATATAACTCTCTCTCTCTATATATATTTGTCTGCCCAACGGTAGACTTACCCCCATTTTACTATTCATACTTATTGCTCAAGTTTTAAAACCGTAATTTACATGTATTATGTAGCTCTAAATTCATCGCATGGCTCTAACTGTTCAGGATGCAAATTTTCATATAAAATCTTCTTTAAAAATTTTTGTTCCTTCGTACAGTTTTTTTCATTTCTCCTTTTTTTCGCAAAATTCATTTTTGGTGCTCCCTTTTAGTTAAATAAAATTTTGTACGACCCATTTTTATTGATTTTATTTAAAGTATAAATAAATTTATTCCAGCATCACGAAAACCTTTTATATAGAGAGAGACAGAACACATTTAGTTTATGATTTCCCATTTTTTAAAAATCCCTATTGCACACGATTCTGAAAAATCAATGAACAACAGATTCAGTATTTTGTTTTTTACTTCTAATCTAGTAAGAAAATGAAATCTCTAAAAATTTTGGTTGAAATAAAAGTAACATTCTTTTAAACGTAGATAGTTTGTTTAATTTTCTTGTTATAATTACATTATTAAAGTTTATTAAAATATTTCATAATCTTATGATTAATTTCTCTCGCATCAAATATATTGCAGCAACCATATTTTTTAAAAATTTATGTTTATATTATTTTTATCACTTATGTGACATGTGAGTTTTTGAGAAATATTCTGTTTTCGTTAGTCATCACATAAAAATAAACCTATTAATAAGCAGACTTAGTCATTCTCTTAGATATATTTTTCTACATACATTACCATTATCTGTGTATGTAAGCGTCTTTTGTAACTTTTAATAAAGGTTAAATCTGTTACTCGGATACATTGTGCAAAGGTTTAGTTCTGTACTTAAGTATTTTATGAAAAGAATGATATACATGTGTTGAATGACTCAACTGCAAAAAATATTTTTTTTAAATATCTTATGATGATATAAGTATTTTAAAATTTAGTTTGTTGTGAGGAAGTAAATGAACTTTTAATATTTTCAAAAAAAATTTCAATGAAATGAAATTTATTTTCTCTTTTTTTAACACCAAAAAATAAAGTACTTAGGTAACAGTTTGAAAACTATTTTTCCATAATTAAAATACCAAATTAATTACAGTTCTGTGCTTTATTATTAAAATATATTTAAATTAAAAACAATAGTTAAAATTATTCGTAAGCTCTTAATATATTTGCCTTCTTTATGTAAGCTCATAAAGATTTTTTTCAAAATAAAATTAATACCTTTTACGTTTTTTAAATAATATTAGTAATGTTTGGCAACAAAATTCTTTGTCTTCAACAATTTTATTAACACACTAATACTATTTTATAATATAGGAACTTATATTTAGAATAATTAAAGAAGCAGGATGGAAAAGTATTTTTACAAGACTTATGTTTTTATTAGACTAAAAATAAATACATATTTTTGGCTTTCTAAATCACTGTACAGTCTTATTTCTGCAATATTAAAAATGATTCTTCCAGAACTTTTCTATTATTTGTTTTTATATTATGCTGAAAGAAGCTAATATTGATTCAAAAAAATTTAATATGTTCTTTTTTAAAAATTGGCATATGTTTGTTTCATCGAACCTTTTAATAACGAGTATCTTTGTTTGTAAAAGAAATAGTTTGAATTACTTTAAATATGGAAGATGGCATTATGTATAAATAACTACAAGACCGAAATTTATCATATTACTATAAACTTCAAGAAATAAGAATTATTCCAAAATTTGGAACATGTTCTTAAATGCTTAGGGCAGAAGTTAAAAGTTAAATTACAGAAATTCGAGAAGTGTAAAAAATTTATATACCGGGTGGGCAAAAAGTCCGTAAAAATTTTAAAAATTCATAAAATCCGGAAAAATGAACGAAAAAAAAAAAACTGTTTCCAGGATCAGCATTAGTATGTCACGGGATTTTTTTTAAGCTAGAAAAAAAAATAATTCGAAAACCATCCGGTAGGTGGCGCTGATGTACGCAAATCAAAGAAACAATGCATACATAATGAACATAAAACTTTCACAACTTTATTACACCAGAATATGTTCCACATGACCACCATCACAGGGGAGAAGACACTCCAGACGAGTGACAAATCCAGCAACGGCAGAGTGCAACATGTCCGGATGTATGGAGGATACTTCTCTGCGGATCGCATCTTTCAGTTCCGACAGACTTGATGGACTGGATAGATACACGCAAGATTTCAAATATCCCCACAACCAGAAGTCTGCCGGTGTTAAATCTGGAGACCAAGGAGGCCATGGGTACCTGCAGCACCTGCTAACGATTCCGTCTTCCCCGAACGTCTGCATCAGGAATGCCTTAACCGGGTTAGCAGTGTGACTGGTTGCTCCATCCCGCATGAACGTGACATTCGAAATCTGACCTCGTTGAATTAAACATGACACGACAGTCTCCCGCAGAAGCGTTAGATAACGCTGAGCATTTACCGTTTCCGTTATCCATCCATTTACTGGGCACTGCGTTTCAAAGAAGAAGGGTCCTATGATAAATGAACCCGTGAAACCACACTATGCTGTCACTTTTGGGGAATGCAATGGCTTCTGTGTGTACTCACGTGGATTAGAGGTCGCCCAAATGCGACAGTTATGGTTGTTAACGTCACCATGAAGCGAGAAAGGAGCTTCATCTGTCCACAAGATGTTAAAAACCCAGGTGGGATCCTGTTCCATTTTAGAGAAGGCCCACTTCGCAAATGCTTCCCTCTGTGCGGTATCTGCTGGCAAAAAATCATGGCACGATTGCAATTTGTATGGGTACCGCTGGAGGATTCGACGAAGAATATTGCGGACAGATGATGGTGGTAAGCCCAATCGTCTGGCAGCTTCACGAGCACTGCTGGTCCCTGAAGCTGTTTCGGACGCTATCGCTTCCATTTCGACAGCAATGCAGGGTGCACGTGCTTCTTTCAAGCATGGTCGTCCGGTTCGTGCTCGATCCTCCAGCTTTCCAGTTTCCTCAAAACGTTTAACAAGCTTTAAGAGACCTGCAGGTGTTAAAGGGCCTTTTCCACTCTTCACATTTTTCTGAACTCGGAATTTACGCAAGGCAATGGTCGCTGATTCCTCGTTCATGTAAAATAACTTCACCAACAAAGCTTTATCCGGCGCACTGAGCATCCTTGTTCACAATCACTGCTTGTAATGGTGAAATGAATGTGGATTCATTGAGAGCAAAGGTTTTTATAACCGTCTAATTTGCATATTTCCAACACAGACGCTTGTAACAGCGCCACCTACCGGATAATTTTCGATTTTTTTTTTTTCTAGCTTAAAAAAATCCCGTGACATACTAATGCTGATCCTGCAAACAGTTTTTTTTTTTTCGTTAATTTCTCCTGATTTTATGAATTTTTAAAGTTTTTACGGACTTTTTGCCCACCCCGTATAAGTAGTTTAATCATCGGTCACCATTTCAGTACATTTATTTCATTGTGTTGAAACTTTACAACTGCGTTATTTTGGAAGTAAAACAATAATTATTGTGATGTAGATGCAGATTTTCTGTAGTAAATGCATCTATTGTATTTGTATACATTCTGTTGAATTACTGTCAATTAATGTGTTTTGTTTATTCTGAGACATTGAACTACACAGAAGTGCAACGGAATAAGGGATACCTACCTAGTAACGAATTGAGCCTCCTCTGGCCTTGATAACGGCTGCCACAAGACGAAGTATAGATTCAACAAGTTACTGGAAACGTTCCACGGGAATGACTTGCCAATTATTGGCCAAAGCTATCCATATTTCAGTAAGGATCGTTGGTGCTGTGTGACGGTCTTTTTCACGCTTTGTTCCAAAACATCCCAGAAAGGCTCAATTGGATTTAAATCTGAGCTCCTAGGTGGCCAATTTTTGACAAAAAAGTCAGAAGAATGCTCATCCAACCAGCAATTAGATAGAGTTGTCTTGCTGGAAAACTCCATTACCGTGCGGATAACAGAACAGCATAAACGGATGGAGGTGATCACCCAGCCACTCTACGTACCGAAATGCATTAAGGAGTTTCATACATGCATAAAGATTCTAAATAGTGCCACGATAAAAACAATCCAGACCATGATTAAGCCACCATTCCCTAGTACAGTTCAAACGTAGCATACTGGATCCAGGACTTCATGATCCTGACGCTATATTCTCAGTGTCCCGTCGGTGTTAAGTAGTCGAAACTCTCACCACTCCATGCTACTTGTTTCTAGTCCTCTACACTCCAGCCTCTGTGCTCTCTTGCCCAGGCAAGACGTGCAGCCCGATAGTGTGCATTGAAGAATTGAACTCTCGTTGGTCGACGGCTCCCGAAACCTATACGGTGAAGCGAATGTCGCACAGTTCGTTTACTGACTGTACGACTGACACCGTCATTCAACTGGGTGGTAATTTGAACTAATGTTTGGCTTCGCTGACTACGTAAAATACACCTGATCCATCTCTCCCCACGCACTGTCAAGACTAATTGTCCTTTGCTGTTTGCCTGATCGCTAGTTTTTTTGTACACCATCTATGTATCTTTGGTATACTCATGACACTGCTATCCTGAAACTCCTAGCCTTCTGGCGATTACAGAAATTGAATGGCCGATGCGTCAGGCACCTACGATTTGTTCGCGATCGAAGGCGTCTAAATCAGGCAGTTTACTCATACTGGCAATTCCAACAACTAATTAAGAACAACTGCAATATGGGGCTTTTTTGCAGTTACCCCGCATGCACTTGAGCATCTCTACACAATATTCATAGCACTTGCTATCCCTAATTCAGTGGTACTTCAGTGTATATCTTTTAATATCACAGGCATATTTATGAAAAGTATGATCAATAACCGGTTAGAATAAATTTTGTCACAATCAAGCGATTCACAGTAAATTCATCTAGTTTTAAGTTTACATGTATACATTTTTATAGTTTTAAAATAAAAACGAGTGTATATATAAACTTTTTCTCTTTCTCTCTCTCTCCCTCTCTATATATATATACGTATACACATATAGTTATATTCATGAGTATTTATGGTATGTACGAGTACTATCATTATAAACAAAGTAACATAGATTCAAATCTAAATTGATTGTAATACAGCCTTATTCAAATTTAAAATTGTATTTGCATTATTGATAGAATATTCCAAAGATAGAAAAAAATAAAAAATAAAATACATTAAAAGTATCATAATGTAAAAAATAAAGAATTTTTGAAAAAGCTGTTTTATCTGAAATTTTTCATTATAAAAATTGAATATAAGTGCTACATATTTAAAAAATGTAAATAAAAACAATATTAGTTTTTTTTTATTTTATTAAATTTTTTGAGAAATTTTGTAAAAAATAAAAACAGGGAAATAAATTATTTCATCTGGATTAAAGTGGTTTCAATATGGTTAAAAATTTAGATAACATCTTCAGGAACAGTTTGTTTCTTGTATTGTGTACATAAAAATCGTTTTGTTGCAGGAAAATATAAATAAACTACAATTTTCTGTAGATACTGATTGATTCTTTAGCGATGCTTCTAAGTGGTAAAATATGACACTTTAACATGTTCGTAGAAACAAAAAAAAAAAATAAAAAAAAAATAATAATATAATTTCAATCCAAATTGATTTTTCATTTTGCATGCTATAAAAATTATTATTTATTATTCGCTGAAGAAAGAAATATTCAGAGGATGTTGCCAAATTTGGCCGACAAATTCAGAGAGATGATACTAAAAGCATGAGGATGACAAATCACCATAGAACATGGGATTTCAAATCCCATTCAGTCGGTAAAAGTAGCGATAATAGAAGCCGTCGACTAGATGATAGACCAGTTGAAGGTAAAGGCCAAGCCAATACTGGGATTTGGGACACCGTGGTTGACTTAAAGAAACCTGCGCGTATGAAAATTTCACACTTCCTCTGAAACGTGCTGAAGAAAGTACTGGCTACTGTACATTGGAACAAGTGGCTCATGCACGATGGTGCATCAGCCCACTTTTCGATTGCTGAGCGTAACCACCTCTGTGCTGTATGTCCCGGAGGTGGATTGGTCATGGTTGACCTGTTGATGGCCTCCACGCTGCCCGGACCTATATCCCTTGGATTTCTTCTTCTGAAGCGATCTGAAATCTCTTTCATATGAGACGCACGTAGATACAGAGGAGGATCTCATGACATGAATCGTCGTCACTTCAGCTGGCATTGCCAGCACACTGGATTTGTTTGATCGCGTAATGGAATCCTTTGTATGTAGGTGTCGTCTGTGCTATGACCTACGCAGCTACAACTTCGAACAATTCATGTGACAATTCATTGTCATTGCATTTCTGACATCGAGCTGTGATGTATTTCTCATATTGTAAACATGATTTACGTATAATAAATCTACTTTTTTTCGTCTTATTGCTCTTTTTCGTTCTACTCCATATCACACGCTTCATTTCTGTTTTTGTGAATTACTCTGACTAAACGGGGTTTGTGACCCCATGTTATATGGTGATTCGTCGTCTCCATGCTGCTTAATATCACCCTTCTGAATTTGTTTGTCGAATTTGGCAACACCCTTTACATTTCCCAAATTTATTTAGATCCGTGTCGGGAATATTTTTCTTAACGCATATATGTTTTCTTTGTAATTAATAATTGCTACAAAAACTTGATTTAGATGCATGTTTAATAAAATAAAGCCAATTGTTATTTCTGAGGGAAAAAACGTGAAACATAAAATGCTTTTTGAAACATCAAACATTATATGCTTAAAAATTAATAAGTAAGAGATAAAAATATTCAATATAAATTTCTTATATCTGTTCAAAAGTGAAGTATTAACATTTTTTTTAACTTAAAATGTTCAATACTTACAGTATACTTTAGTAACGTTCATATATGTCCTGATCTTTCCCATAAAAGCTTTTGGAAGTAAGAAAAACAATACATAATGTAACACATAAACTGAAAGTATGAGCACGAGATCAATAACTATGCAATGAAAGTTATTCATATAAATATGATAACTTATGACATTGCAGTAATATTTATTAAATGTAACATCCGAGAAACAGAAGCGTCATCATTTGGTCTTTAATATGAATGGAAGAAAATATTTATTTGCTTTGGAGATATTAATATTTCTATGCATTCACTGTATTTAATAACAAAGAAAACGTCGACATATCAATAACCCCAAACAAACGGAACAATAAATGATACTGAAAGAAAAATATGAGAACGAATTCTTGAAATTCTTATAAAAAATATTGTTTCTTCAAAAGGAAATTCCTATTTTTGAAGATGAGGAACATAGATTTCCACGGAAGATTGGAATTTTTTTTATCTATCAAGGCGCCTTTTGTTTAAAATTGTATACGTATACATACATTTCTAGCCATCAGCATTGCAACAATGGGAAGAAGGAAAGCAATTAAAGCTTTACTTATTCTTCGTATAACGTATAATAAAAAGAAAACATGATAGCATTTTAGGAGAGTCGGGAAGTATATACATAGTCTAAAATAGGGGTGTCCAACCCAAATGACCTTGCGGGCCACTTTGGAAAAACATTATAATCTCGCGGCCAGCACATGAAAAATTGTACATTTACACTGATATTCAAAACTTAAGCAGCAATGTAAGAATTAAGCAGATAACCATGAAATTGCAGAAAAAGAGGTCTGGAGATCAGTAAAAAGTGAACACGTAAGTCAGTAGAAACGTCATGCGTATGCAAATCTCAGGAACAAAACGTCAGAAGCGACGTGAGCGTACGCAAAACGCGTGATGTCGGCGCGTGCTGCTCAACAGTAAAATAAAATGAAGGACGCAGGCAAGTGCCAGTGAGTCAGTTCGTGAAATATGGCTAGAAGAAATCACCTGGATGACTTCACACGTGGAAGAATGATCGGAAAGCTGGAGAAGAGGCGTACCGTCACCAGTGTAGCTGCAGAGATCGGAATCAACAAAAGTGTCGTTTCGCGCGCTTGAAATTGTTCAAAACCACAGGCACAGCTGTTAGAAAGGTTGGTGGTGGCTGCCCGAGGACGACAACTGCAAAGGATGACCGATATATCATCCTGCAGGCGAAAACAGGATCTTCAAGCGTCATTGCTCAGCAACTCTCTACAGCAACGGGGCGACAAGTGTCACGGTTTACTCTGGCCAGACGCCTTCACAAAGGGGACCTATTCACCCGCCGTCCTGAACGCTGCCTCCCGTTGAAAGTTAAGCACCGATGCCACCGTATACAGTGATGTAGAGAGCACAAAAACTGGACAACTGATCAATGGAGTCGTGTCCTCTTTACAGATGAGAGTCGGTTCAGTACCAGAAGCGATTCTCAACGCGTTTTGATTTGGAGAGAGATCGGGACACGGTTTCATACCAGTAATATCAAGGAAAGACACCATTACGGTGGTCCTTGAGTTCTTGTCTGGGAAGGAATTATGCTGAACAGGTGAACGGAGCTACACATTTTTGATAGAGGGTCTGTAATCGGAGATCGTTATTGTGAGGAGTTCCCCATGTGCGTCTGTTCCAAGGTGCCATTTGCCCAGACTTCATTTTTATGGATGACAATGCACGGTCACATCGGACTCTTGCTGTTGAGGAGCTGCTGGAAAGTGAAGATATCACTCAAAATGATTGGCCAGCGTACTCCCCAGATTAAATCCCATCGAACATGTGTGGGATGCTTTGAGAAGACGTATTGCAGCACGCTTACATCATCCGGAGAACACCCAACAACTCAAACAGATGATGATTGAGGAATGGGCACTCTTACCGCAAGAAATGTTGCACCAGCTGGATATGAGTATGCGGAGACGGTGCGAAGCAACCATTGCAGTGAGGGGAGGGCATATACCATATTAAGGAACATCTGCTTCTTGTTCTTCCTGTTGGATAGACCATCATGAGTCACGATACTATGCGTTCAATAAAGCTTGTTTTTGTTTGATTAAATACTGTATGCATTGTATTCCTTTTTCAGCACCGATGCTTTCGTAATCCTTTACCTACATAATACTCTCCCTCATTTCTGAATTTCATGTCTCTCAGATGATTTTTCGTGAAGTTATGGCAATAAACCTACCTGTTGCTTAAGTTTTGTACACCAGTGTATATCAGATTTGGAAACAAAAAAAAAATCATTTATTGGCGTGGAAATTTAAAACAAAATGAATTATTATTATTGTTTTCATTATTTTTCATGTATATATATAGAGACATAGATAATATAATAACATTTATTTAATAAAATAATAAAAAAGATCAAATAATGTTTAAAATATTGCAGTTGCTATTTTCTTGAAAGTGTCGGAGTTCTTTTTGAATTGATCTTTCGTTACTCATTGTTGAAATTTAATTGTGCTGTCATTCTCAAATGATTAAGTATACATTGCCATTTATTTTAACCGTCCTGAGTAATTGTTTTAAACTTTAAAAAAATCTGTGACTTTCTCTTGCTTTTTAGGCCCTCCAAAAAAAGGAGGAGGAGAAGAAATGAAAGTCGCACACACAGAGAATCATGTACCATCCATTGTAAAGGATGTGCATGATGCAATTCGGAATTTATTAAAAGAGTAATTTATTGTAAAATCAATAAATGTTTGATAAAAATATAAAAATCTATTTTAATCTAAAGGACGTTTCTATTATCAAACGACGATTTATTTTTAAAATAAGGACAATTAACAGGAAAATACATTGTAGAATTATATATATATATATATATATAAATTTCCCTCTAAGGGGACTTGGTACCCTTTGAGCGAACTTCTTTATTTACGTATTTAAAAATTATATTTTAGCATTTTATACCATGTTTCTATTCAAGGAAATGTTACCAGATGAAAATTTTCGTATATCATTCACGCAGTTTTAAAAACTTAAATTTTTGAAGAAAATTGGGAAAATTTTAAAATCCTACTCCTTTTGTAAAAATTAATTTTTTTACCTGAAATTTTTTATAATATTCTTTTGGATGTTCTTAACAACTTTAGGGATCAAATTTATCATAACTTCATTCATTTTCGAGAAAAAAAATAAAATGTTGAAATACAGGCTAAAAATCAACCAAAAGCCAACATGTCTTACATTTTATTTTTTTTTTTTAAAAAAGTATTCAGTTTATTGCAAAACGGATCCCTAATTTTATTAAATGCTTTATTTTTAACACGCAGGAAAAAAAATGGAAGTGATTGGTAAATAATTGTCGAAGGAGTAGCATTTTGAATGCACTAAGGTTTCGAAAAACACAAACTGAGAAAAACCCGTTTAAAGTTTATAATTCTGAAAAAAATAATTATTATAAGCTTAATTAAACTTAAAACACCACTTTAAGATATTAGTTATACGTTTTTCCTTAAAATAATTGCATTTTCATATTTTTTTTTTCAACCCACACATTTTTATAAATGATCAACTTTTAGAGAGTACTAATTGCACAAGAAAATTCAAGAAAAACGTTAAAAAATTTTTTTTTTTTCTATCACGGCAGAAATTTTAGCTGTTTTTCTTCTTAAAATATTAAAGTATTACATTTGTATGAAAAATATATCAGGAATAAGAACTAAAATTATATAAAATTGTTAATAAAATGCCTTAATTTAAAAATTTTACATGCACTCATTTCACAAGGAAGAAAAATTACATTATTGTATTGCCTCGGGAATATTCTGCTTTTAATACTACACATTCTTTTTTATAGTTATTATTTCTATTTATAAAATAGATTTTTTTATCATAACGCATTTTTTAGCTTTTTTTTTTTCTAAAAAGGGTGTGTGGCTGAATTGCCTAATTTGTTTTCAAATGAAGTTTTATTCAACTTCTAACTTTCCGACATGCACAAGTGATATATCAATCAAAAGATAATAATGCAAAGAATAATATTAAATTAAAATAAAAAAAACGATAGGTTTGTGATTTCTAGGGTATCAAGTCCTCTTAAATACATTTCTAAATGAAAAAAACTTTAAAAACCTGATAGTTAAAAGAAATTAAAAATAGTTGGTGGGCCGCAACTTACGTACTGGTAGGCCACGTGTTGGACACACCTGGTCTAAAATTAGTAGACACAGCTGCTCTAAAAATAAACTTCAAACTCAGCTTGTATGACAGAAATGGACAAATCATTCTATGGCATTTCAAGTCTAAAGCAAAGACTTCTTCCAAAGCAATCGCTGGAGAGTGGTAGGATTCCAGTATCTTAGCAGCTCATGACTAGATATTTTTATAGGTGAAAGATCTGGGAAACGTGTTGGCCACAGCTAATATCATACACCCTCTGCGTCGAAGCAGGTCAGAATATGACCAGAAATTCGGGGTCTGGCGTTATCTACATAAAGATAGACCCTAGCATCTGGCCTCAACATTTCAGAAATGTGGAGCTGGTCTTACAGAACAGCTACGCAAATAAGAAGTGTTCGTGTCGTGTAGTCAGTGGCTACTCATATCATGACACAATATCGAATGCAAGCAGGCTACCTGCATTCTCCTTGGTGTCGGTGCTTAAAAATAAGAATAAGACCTTCAAAATTTTGCATTTATAACCAGAACGTATCAGAAGAAAACGACATGATATCACTTCTATATTCAGTTTTTGTTGGTAGCTCAACTGTCGCTAAGTGTCTCTATGTTGCGGTGTAAAGGGAAGACCAATAATGCTAGCCGGACAGACATACCAGATGACATCATAGTATCCGTGAATGTATATGAAATGTTACTAACAAGTTCATATACTGACTCAGAGTCCATGGTTTGACTGTATGATCTCACAAGGCTGACCTCTCAACATGCCTGTCTTCATGTACGTTAGTGGAGTGAAGCCATTAAAAAATCCTGCATTGCATTCAGTAGAACTTTCTGAAACCCATCAATTCCATTTTTGCTAGTGTCAATACCGCTTAATGATAAACCGCAATCCCAAAAGACCCAGTACTACCACTATTGAATTCTAATATATGTTTTTTTTCTAGCCTTTTTCCCTTTTTATACCATAAAACGATCTCATAAACTATTAGCATTCAAATGAGATTTTAGAATGCGAAGCCCGCTAATTAACTTTGTACAAATTTTGAGCAATGTTTTTTCCAGCATTTCCCTTTCATGTGAATTTTAAATTTTTATTATTTTTCTTGATCATGTTGTAAATTTAATGAGCAACAATGTGGAAAGAAATCTAAATATAAATATAAGTATATATGAAATTTTTTGAAGCACTAGTTTCTAATAAAAATTGTTAGCTTAGTGCTAATATTTGCGAGAACATACATATAGGTGTGTTTGAAAATTTGTTACAGATATCAGTGTAATTTTGTACGTGTACACACACAAACATGTATTGTCTCCTCTATTACGCGATGTAGTTAGAAAGATAACAAATATTATTACTAATAGCTCTTTGTGTGCAATTAGTTTTCTATGTTAAATTCTCAGATAGATTGCATAACGTTAAAATGATCAGATATTAAGTATATATTTTTTTCGAAAGTTAACCCTCTAACTGGACACCTTCCTCCTGAAAAGTTATTCCGAAAGCGTTTAACTCTTATTTTGCGATTCCCTTCAAAAATTCAACAGACTTTTTCCTTTCCCCCTTTTAGAACGTGGGAGGTCGAACGGGAAAAATTTTACGACCCAGTTCGGTCGCTTTGAAAAGTAAGAACCAAGAGATCAATCGTTTACAGCTAGCTGTTAAGTTGCCTTGGGCAATCTTCTTTGAAAGCGTAGATATCCTCTCTTGATCAATCCTCTTTGAAAAGATACGGTGTTTCTTTCTCCTATATGTTCAGTCACAGTAAACTTAAAAACGAAATGAAAGGTAAAAAGAGGAAAAATGAAATAAATAGTATGTTAGAAGTTGAAAAATAATTATATTTTTCTTCAAAGAAAATTTATTTTTCTGTCATTTTTTAAAAATTAATATATATATATATATATATATATATATATATATATATATATATATATATATATATATATATATTTGGTATTGCGATTTGAACCAGAAAAAGGCATCCTGTATTCATTTTTGAATATGAGAGTAAGAAAACGCGCTCACTTTCCTGTTTTTAAAAAAAAGTTATGAGGTAATAAGAGTAAAGGCCCTATCTTTTTTTTTTAAACAATAAGACAATAAATGATGCATATTTATGAAATAAAACAGTTCTTTCTCTATTCAATTATATTTTTTATTTTCTAGAATAACATAAAATGATTTCAATAGTTTTAATTTATTTAAATTTAAATCATATAAATGATATTTCTTTATGTT
>BMAU01003548.1:0-70000 GCA_019973935.1 Trichonephila clavipes
AATGTTCGGGGAATCGAATTGGTTTTTATTACCTTGTGCAATGTGATAGAAATTCCAGTTTTTGCAATATCATTGCATTATCATCAACAAGAGTATTATACGTGTTAAAAATACTAAAATCTAATGATATAATTCAAATTGTTTTTAAAATCATTCAATTCGTTCAAGATATTCAGAAAACTGAATTTTGGGCGCTTGGAAGAAACTGGAATCGGAATACGGAGAATCTCTATTTTCATTTTTGTTATGTGTGAGGTGGTTCTTTAAAGATTTCATTATATTCTGTTATCAAGAAATAAAAATCATTTCTACAAATGAAAGAGCACATTACTGGATTGGGAAGATGGCTGTTCCGCGCATATTTGGTTTCTACTGATATCACACCGCCAGAAACTTTATTGTTTGACTCCAAAACCTAGTATGTTTTCAGGAAAGGAACCTCTAAATGTTAAGCAGATGGTGATCAGATGAAAACTTTCAAAGAAACGATAAAATGAGGTATACACGTCTCAATTAAGAAAACATGAGTTGAGAAACTTCAAAAAACGTGGAAGGAGGTAAATCATAATCAAACCAGCTTCAATTTCGCCACCTTAGATGTTTGTTTGAAGAATTGCGTTGACTTAGTAGGTTGGAAGAAGCGCATAATTTTGTATTTCCATTTAAAACGGTCAATATTGATGGAGTATCTGAAATGGAGCCATTTAATACGTCACCACACTAAGAAGTCACGGGTGTAGTAGTCACGAGGAAAGAGAAATTATGAGGTAAAAGAAAAGATGCGATATCTTAAATTCAAAGCATCTATGAAGCAGTTTTTTTTGGGGAAATAATTTCCAGAATGTTTCCAATACTTGATGATTTGTATTTGAAATTATAGGATCGGTACGTATTTTTGCGAATCTGCTTTTCAACCATGAACGCCATAAAAGCATCATTGATTAAGCGCAGATGAGAATATTTAATTTCGTGTTTGCATTAGAAGTATAAAGCGATCTGAGATATACGGTGCCAATTTCAACTAAACGGTGAAAGTAGCATGGTCAATTTTTGATATATGAAGAATATATGAATACTTTTGATTACTTTCGTTAAGTAGAGATTTTCATTTATGAAGTATATTGATATTAAGTTTTTTTAAAAGAAGAAATAAGGCTTTTACCATTTTTTCTTCTTACAAGAAATGAAATCTATAGCTTTTATCTTACGTCAGGCGATTAACCCGCTCTGCCGGTAGACCTTTGGACCAGCGTTTGGTGTGATGGAGCTGGGCTTGGATGTAAGTTTGGCCACCTGCACATTAGTAACTGTACGTAATCAAGATTCAAAAAGTAAATAGTTAAAAGAAGTACTAAGGATTTTACGACAGTCAATTTTCTCAGGTTTTCCAATAAAGCCGCTTTGCGGCTTGGTTAAGAACTTTTTTACATATGGAAATGAATTTTCTAAAAATGTTCCCATGGGTTAGCGTCATTATGGTAGTAACTTGGTCGAGATGCGAGGGAAGAACTTGAAGAAGACAAGAATGTTCAAAGTTTTTAGATGCAAATCTAATTAAAGGCATGGTAAAGATAAAAATTAACATAAAGAACAAGGCGTGCAGATTATTCAACTACATTTTAGAAAATCGAACGAAGTGGATTTCACACAAAACTACATTGTAACACGTATCATCACTACATTAAAATCATATCTTGGAGAAATAATAAATTACGTGCTTGGATACTTTTGTTCAGATTTTCTTCAAGAATTATATATCTTATATATATATATATATATATATATATATATATATATATATTTCATATATATATATATATATATATATATATGCTTTTTTTCTATATATATATATATTTAGTAGATGGATATATTAACATAGTGTTTTTAGAAAAATGTTATACCTTTTTCAAAATAAATTCACTCTTTTTTAGCGAGAGAGAGAAATCTTTAAGAGACATAACGTTTTGACCACCTTTTAATATCCTTCTATGCATTTAATTAACAATAAATAATCAAATAAATAAAATAAATTACTTTTTTAATTTCAGCTTTACGTTTTTGTTTGCCATATTTTTGCCCCCCGTTCATTAGCCCATTTAATGAGTAACAGTAGAATTAACCTTCAGGTGCGTAATTATATTAAAAAAGTCTGCGTTAAGTTTACAATTACAATCGATTTTTAAATTTCTCTCATTCAGTTATTTTCTTTCAATAAAACGTTGACAATTATAATTCCGAAAAATATCTGTTGTTCTTTTTTCAACGTAAATGTTTTCGAAAATTCTTTGAAAAGAAAATTAATTTTTTTGTACTGTTCCTAACGTAAATTATTTGACAGTTTGAAATATTCTCAATTGAAGTGAATAAAATATTTCAAATTTTTGTCCTAACCATAAAAATAAAAACAAAATACTTAAGTGGTCAGTGGAATTGAAGTTTTAAGTAAAAGAATAGGAATAAAAATCCTAAACCACCCTCAAAATTTATCATCATATTTTTTAAATCATGACCAGTTGTGGTTACGGTTTTGTTCTGAAAAATCTGCAATGCACAACATTAAATGGGTGTTCTGAATGGTACTTTTATATAAAAGGTTATTTTTTTTTACCTTTGACGTAAAATTGCAAAGACCACTTATTCAAAATTACCAATAAAATTACACACACACACACAAATCCGTGTTCTTTTCATATTAAATACTAGGAGAAAATAACCATGATGGATTTAAAGATTTAAAAGACAGACATTTTTCAATAAAAGGATAAGTCGTTGAAAAAACGAGCTTTTCAAATTGAACAGCTGAATCAATTGCTAAAATTTGAATATTTTGCAGTAAATAGCATTTGACTTTGGTGTACTTTAGAGTAGAAAAATGAATATATGTAAAGGGGGTTTTCCTCTCCCTCCAAATCTTCTATCGATGCTCGATTATGTTTTCATAACAACTCAACAAATTGAAACATTTTCTCTTATTTCTTCAACTCCTACTATTAGTTCCTCTCTCCTTTATATATATATATATATATATATATATATATATGTGTGTGTGTGTGTGTGTATGTATGTGTATATATGTATATATATATATATATATGTATGTATGTATGTATGTATATATATATATATATATATATATATATATATATATATCTGTAAAGCAATAGTTTGGCTAATTTATGTTTACACTTTTATGAATATAATTATATTATTAATAATGATTATTACATTTTTAGATATATTGATGATTTAATTATTTTTGGTAAAAATGATAATTTAAATCTCAATATGAATTTTTATCCGGCTTACTTAAACTTAGTTAAAATTAATAATAATCTAATTAAAACTAATTACTTAGATGTAACATTGTATATTAAGAATTTGAAATTGCATAGTAATATTTATGATAAAAGAGATGCCTTTAATTTTAACATTCTTAAAGCACCTTACTGAAATTCAAATTTATCAATATCTATATATAGAAAGATTAGTTATAACCATATTTATCGTAATAATGTTTTAGTTAGTGATAAAGCTAATATTTATTTAAACATTAATAACTTTATTTAACAATGTATTGGACATGAATATCCTGCAAACTTTCTTTACAATTATATTTCTAACAGTTCTCAATGATATACAATTTGTATTAATAACTTATTGACATTCTGTTTTTCTTTTTTAACTATTTATACAATTATTAAATAGATGGCGCCACATGTTTGATAAATCAATAACATTATTTAAATATTTCTAGGATTCATTTAATTTTTCCACTAATATTTATATCTATATATATTTATGTTTTTTTTTAAGTATACATATACTTATTTTTGTATATATATATATATATATATATATATATATATATATATATATAAACTTCATATTAATCTATCTTAATCAAACTTTATGCGGAACTTTTTTCCCTTTTGTATTTGGCGGGAAACATAACCAGTTGTTACACTCCCAAAGTATGTCTTACTATCTACGTTTTGCATCGAATTTAAATCTAAACTGTGAATACTAGTAGGCTATAATTTTATAATTATATTTTATTAGTTTAGTGATTTTATTATAATGTTTAAATTCCTCCAAATGTTATTCTTTCCTTTCCTCTTCGTATGGCAGTATGACAAACTACAGGTGAAGGTTGGCTAGTCCTAAAACTTGTTTAAACCTGTAATCCTGGTTCCTAAAGACGGGAGTTTGTTATTGTACTACTGTGTCTATTTCTTCCTATTTAGTATAGTTATCTTAGGTTCTATAACTATCTGTGTATTTTTATATTTTGGATTATTTATTTATATATATATATATATATATATATATATATATATATATATATATATATATATATATATATATATATATATATGTTTATTTATTTATATATGTTGTTCAAATTTTCAATTGTTAATAAAATACTTTCTGTTCATCCATTCAAGCTCAAATACATTTTTTTAACTTGTAGTGGATGACACGTGATGTTAACACAGTTTCATTAAAACTCAAACTCAGTGGCGCAACAGGCCATGAGGGCCAGGGCCTTCTGTGTCCATCCCAGTACACACAACCATTGGGCACTGAGGTGCATGAGCAGATATCCCGATCAGGTGGTCAGTCTGAAGCGAGATCCCAGCGTTTAAGTTTCTAAGCAAGCTTGGTACTCTTTTATCGACCCACTGCAGTAAGGATGATAGGTTGAGTTGACCTTGCCCAGCTCGGGAAAAGAACCCGGACCTGTGCCGTGGAAGCGCGATATGCTATCGCTCGATCACTGAGCCTTATTAATTCATTAATAAAATTATATTAATTACAGGTTTTCGACGTCAACTTAGATTCGTCCCTATTGTTGTAACAATGTTACTTTTGAAAAAATGACGAAAGTTGGCGTCAAAAATCAATTTTTCAGTCAAACCGGTTGTGTATTGTTACAATAATGCAGTCAAATCTAGCTCTTTTTTCAATTCCTACTATTAGTTCACTTTCTCATAAATCTTGTTCAAATTTTCAATTGTAATAAAATATTTTCTACTCATCCATTGAAAGTAGGAGTTAACTTAAAATTTTTTCTTATATTTGTGTTGTTTTTATATATTACTTGTTCACGTGTAAGATATGCGCATGCAAATTTTATAAGGATCTTCGTACTTTAAAATGTACTTCAAATAAACAGGGGCACGAATAACGAACGAATTCGATATAAATACGCAGGGATATCGTAATTGTTACTATACATATAACCGAGATAATTTCGTGAATTATATCCTGCAAATTAATTGTGATTTGTAAGTACACAGTGTTGTAAATTGCTGGTATTTGTATTGATAGGTTTACTCACAGAAAAAATAACTAATTAATGCAGTTTTTTTAAATAGCTAACGTTGTCATTCTAAGAATAAATAAAGAAAACTAATATTACGTATTTTTAATTGTATCTTTTCCCCTGTTGAAGCAAGCGTTATTTTTATCAAGCTTCTTAAATAAACGATTGTATCCATTCACAAAAAACTAGAGTATTAATAGCAATAAGTTTCTTATTAGATTTGATTACTTAAATTTTGAGCCGCCTAATAGTTGAGACATGTGACAATCAGCCATTTGGAATGTGCACGCATTTTTCTAACCTTAGGCTATTTCCTTTCTCATATCTAGACAGACAGTTTTATTCAAATATTCAAAAGTGCAAAAGAATAATAAAGTTTCCTCTGAAATTAGATGTTTTTTCCGGAATTCTGGAGTCATTTTTTTTCTTTTTCTTGTCAATTTTAATAATTCATATGTGGGTTTCAAGATCTTAAAAAAAAAGGAAAAATGTAACTTTGTAAGAACCTGACTTATTTTTTATTCTGTTCATACCATTTAATAATTTTAAAGTAAATACAGCAGAATTGATTGTAAATAAGGAAAATCAAATCCTGTTGTATTAAAATAAATACAAGAGGACTTGATTTGAGGAAAAGAATAAAAATTCCATAGGACTGAACTCAAGACGGGGGGTAAATAGGAGCTTTATAGCAGCAAGCTTAGCACCTTGCGTATCTCAGTTCAAGTGAGAGTTAGGGATTAAAGACCTAATTCCCACAAGATCACCGAGAAGAATAATGGATGTGCCTTAAGTCGAATTAGACTTAAAAGCCTTCAAGTGATGTGATAAAGGAAGTTTGGTGAATAAGGTGTTAACACAGGTGCCGTCCTTGTCATCTAACTATAGTTCTAAGCTACGTTATCTGCCGGGAATACTGCAAGATGTTACTCCATCATGACGCTTTAATTAAACTGTTCTAAATAAATTTAACTTTTCTTAAAAATCAAAAATGAAGGAAAGGTTGTAAAGAAAAGCTTCGAAATTTGATTTTTATGGGGCACAAAAAGTCTATTTTATGAGTCTATTTCTTTGTTTAAAACGGATAGCAGTTATATATTGCTACGAATTTTGCGTAAAACAGAGTAAATAATTTGAATTTGGATGTGTAATGCCTTTATCTTACTCTAAATTAGATTTAATTTACGTTAAAATTGTAATACTCACAAGCAACGCCGTCCCTTAAGTTATAATGGTGATTGAACGGGAACTTGGCAAAATCTTGGCGACAAAGCCAAGTTGGCGTCATTTTTGGAGACCAAGTTGGCGATCAATTTAGAGACCGTTTTGGCAACTTGGCGATCATGTTGGCAACCATTTTTGGCGAGTTTGGGACCGTCTGGATTCTTCTAGAAATTAGTAGGGAATCTTATTTCAAGATCTATGACACAAGCGGGTCTTTCTCGAATTATCTGCGAGGGATATAAATAGAGAGATGGCTCGCCGAAAGTCAGTCATTCTGGTTTTGACTAGGGATCAGTTAGTATTGCTCTGATTGTTGAAGAGAATAATGATTACTTCGGCTGTTGAATGAGCGATTGCTTATGAATAATCTTTTATATACGTGTATTTTTAACAATAATTGTGTGTCTGAATACTGTTGAAGATGTGAAGACCTTCTGAGATTTATTCTTAAATATTGCTACTGAACCAAGGATCGGATTTTCGACAATAAATTATCATCGCTTTTAAAGAAATGTCTTGTTCTTTGCGACTGATTTGCATGAAATCCTCGAATCTTGGAACTACGTAACAATATGATTAAAAAAAAATAATAGGAGGATTTTCAGTCTTGTAGTTCCATTTTGTTGTGTCGAGGGAGTTGTTGACCTTTGCTAGAGCATATGATGTGAACTGCCTTTCTCCTGGTTCATTGATATATGCCTTTCTCTGTGCCTTCGATCAAGAAGTTTCCCTTAAGATTTCTTCTGTCATTGATAGTTCTTTCTTGTAAGAAGACACCTCCCCCCTTCTACTGGACAGCGGAATTCCAGTAGTCAAGGTATCGGATCATGGCAGGCATGTCATGAGTTCGATCCCAGTACCACTAAAAAACCACCGTGTAGGGAAGCGATCCACATTAAATCTATCGAGAGCTCGAGCGTCCTCAAGCTAGTGTGGTGTGGGAGTTAGGAGAAAGTGGTTCCAGCTCAGATATTGCCCTTGTCACTTAACCATGGTTCAAAATTATATATATATACGAGTGCCGTCGCCAAAAGCTTTCATGTAGCTGAACAGTGCGACGTTAATATTGACACACAATCACAACCCCCTTCTACTAAGGAAAGGAAGACTTTTTTGGGGGGAAGGAACTTTCTGAACGATAATTAAGAAATGCTGAGTCGCCCAACCGGTAGAGTGGTTAGCGACGCTGACTGCGGTGCCGTAGGGACTGGGTTTGAATCCCGGAGAAGATACGGATGTTTGTAAATGTATAGTGTCTTTGCGGCTTGGGGTACTCTAAATAGCCGTCGGACCGCAAATCTTCTAGTGTGGTTGGTGGAAGGGGAAGAGAGGTGGGAGGACTCTGATCATCCCCAGAGTGTTCTTCCTCTAAATTGGGGTGGAACCGAGCTAAATCGTACTGTCACCTGCATGGTGCTTAAAGCTACGGCTATCAACAGGCGTCACTTAGCCCTTTGCCATGATGAATTTCGTGGGCCTTGATATGGCTTTTTCCGATCAGGTGGCATTAGTAACAGCAACAACAACAAGAAATGCCGTTTAGAGCCATTACTGAAATTAATGTATATATATATATATACATTATTGATATGATATATATATATATATATATATATATATATATATATAATCCATAAATATATACAAATAGCTATAAAGTCAAGATAGGAATTAATAGCCATATATATATATATATATATATATATATATATCTTGTAGCATCCGGCATCATTTGAAACGTTTTCGATTGTTTCATTTTATTGAAATTGCGTGTACATTTGACACATGCGCACTAGTTGTAGTTTTTGTTTGATGAACTTTTTGCTTTGAAGGATTTTCTCCCAGTAGTGCTGTTCTTTAGAGTTAAAAAATTTTGCAGGACTTCTAAGAGTATATAACGTTTATATACTTTTGTCCTTTGAACATATCATTTGAAATATCTATTTGTAACTCCACAAACACTCGTCTTGTTGTGTTTTAGACACAACTGGGTTTAAAAAGAATTCTTATTCGAGTCAGTTATTTTTGCATTTTTGAAATCTTTTATGCCTGATTTCGACCTTCGGAGAATGAGTCAGTTTGCCTTGATTACATTAGTTTGCTATTAAAAACGGTTGACGAAATTTGAATTGTTAGCTTTGTAAGATGCCCTTATCACCATTATGATCTAATTCTCTATTGCCAATTAGGAAGTTTAATCACGTGGAATCCTTAGAAATTTAAATACGAAATTTCTGAATCATGCATTTATTTTTTCGAAGTGCTTCGTCAATACTTTTTCTCTTTTAAGGAACATTACTTTTAATGAAAAGTGCTCGCGAAATAGCATAGTGGAGCCACCCTTTGGCTAGTGGAGTGGAGCCAACCTGCCACTGATCCAATGCCATCCAGTTCCGCCACCGTGTAGGGGAACTGGATGCATGTTAAATCTGTCTAGGCTAGCTTAAAAAGTTCTACCGTTGGCGTGGCGGGAAGTTCAAAGAGGGGCGGAGGTTTTATTCACCTCATTTGAGTCCTTTATAAATGATTCAGTAATTTTACACATTTCAAGTATTGTTAGATTAATTATTCTTAAAAAAATATCTAAAAAAATTTAGTTGAATAATTGTTTAAATGCAATTTTATATGATACCTCAAACCCTTTGTACTTTCTCTTAAGCCATTTTCTTTTACAATCATTTGTATTTAAATCAGCGCTTCTGAAACTGTGGGGTGCGCCCATCTTAGGGGGCGTGATAACTCTACGAGGGGGATGCGAGAATATTCAAAAGTTGAAAACAAAAGATTATTTTAAAAGAATTCTTAATTTACTGAAAGTCAACAAGCAAAATACATTCTGGCATACTAAAAAATAAACTACACATTTGCACCGATATAATACACCTCTAAATGTGACTGTACTACACACAGTATTTTATAGTTAATTGATCAGTACTAAATTAAGGGCAAGATTAATAAATACTGATGATTATCAAATATAAATTTAAATACAAAAATTAACAGTTTTCTTGACAATTTGTATGATTTATAATTATTTTTAACTGATGAATTAAAGTGACGCGATTCGCTCTCTAACGCCTCCTTTTTCCACGTAGACACGTGATAAAGAAAAAGGAGTAAATAAGCAAATCCTCTAAGTAAATCCTTAGCAAACACTGTCAAGGTCCTTTTATTGCATTCCAAAGTCTTCGGAATAATTTCATGGATAGCAGTACACGGAAAAGATTGTACTTCTAAAAGACGTATATATACGTCCTAGGCATTTAACAATTTGCTGGGCGAGACGTTTACATACACCGATAGCACTTAAGAGGCTAAAGTCGCATTGTAGCTTTATGGACGAATTGAATTAAACCCATTGTTATTGGAGGGAGGGGGGCACGATGAAAATGATGATGGACTATTGGGTCGCAAACATTGAAACTTTGAGAAGCACTTTTAAAGGTAAATTTTTAAAGCCATGCACCCAAATATTTAAATTTTGAAATATATTTCTTAAAATATTAAAGATCTCGAAGGAGTGTAGCTGGAATTTAATAGCTTTATTTTATAATTGCGGACAAATATCTCAGAAAGAAAATAATAAATTCCAGGACTTTACTTATAAGTTCCTATACTTTCCAGTTGAAACAATATTGCTATAACAGCTGCAATCAAAACACCTCCACTTTAAACATTGCAAAAGAAAAAAAAATATCTTTCAATAAAATATGGAGCATATGTAGTGACACTACTTTTTAAGCGGGCAAGAAATCTGTCTAAAATTAATAATTTTTTTAATCGGTATTTCTAATCCGAATAGATTATTATTCATTCAATTAGAAATTATGGCTCAACGCGGTATTTAATTCGAAACCGAAATATGTTTTTAGAACACGATATGCCAAAGGATCTATTAAACAGGGGAAAATATTAATTTTATGTTTTCGAATTGATCATTAAAGCTCTCAAACATTTATTTGTTTTCATCCTTTTCAATGCCGTTTTCTCAAATTGCGGTTGAATTAAACATTCAGTCATCATTGAATAGAATTTTTAGAGTTTAACTGAAACTTTTGAAAGGAATCCCATTAGAGCTGCAGAAATTAATCTAATAATAATTGCATTTATATCATTTCTATCTGATTACTTAACGTATTTTGCACTCACAACTAAAAAGCACTAAGTAATTCTGATTGTGACATAAAACAGAGATGAGCAGTTGCTTAGGCTCGAAGACTTCTTTGTGGAAAACTTTTAAAATGATTGCGTTCATTAATTAAGTTTGAAAATCAGAAAAGGGACAAATTGTATAATAAAAATCAATGAGTTAAACAAAATCATGGCAATTGTTGTATTCAATTTTTTTTTACTATGCTGTTTTCATATAATTTCTAGCTGCAAGTACTTTTAATTTAAGAGTCAGTTTAAGACATTCGAAGGCCCATTTCAATCAAAAGACGCATTTTTGATTATTTTATGTTATCGAATAGAGAAATCTTTCGGTCTCGCTTTGCTGGATGTTTTAAGTCATCTAATCTCACATCCTCTAGCACGGATTTAAAATTTTTGACACAACAGTTGTGCTCATAGAATCATGATCGTGATTCAGCAATAATTTCTCGAGTTGTTGCTATACTGAATGAGCATCGTGATGTTATTACATCGAGTACTATTCATGATTATTGAGATTACTACTTATTGCTATTTGCTATGATAGAACTTACCAATTACTGTATATATCGTGTTTGATTCATATAACCAAACATATTTTTAAGTTAACTTATGGCCCGGTAGGGAAAATTTTCGTTACGCGTTACCCGTTACGGTTACGCGATGAACCGTAAGGTAGAAATGTATCAAGTTCCGAATCTCCCCACTTTTTTTAAATACAGTTTGAAATAATAATGATAATAATAAATTTGCTAATTACATATAATATTACTGTAAGGAACAGCTGCCTGCACCTGGCAACAGGTCGAACGAGAGACGATATAGAGAAAAGGATCTGGCAACGACGGAGGAGAAAAAGGTCGGAACGGGAGAGAAGAGAGAGTGACGGAAAAAGCCGGGTTGGTGAAAAGTAGACACGGCTGAACGATGTATCGTAATCCTGTAACATCTGAATATATTCTTGATTTTAAGAAATGTCCCATAGAAGGTATGGAATAAACAGTGGGACCAAATCCTGTCTGCAATTATTTTCTTGTCACAATTCGAACACGGTCGGAAAAGAACTCACGAGTTTACACTGGTGTCAGAAGTGCGATGCAATGCAGCAGAAGTTAAATGAATAATATATTCCAAATTGATCGGTGTTCGTACTACATAATTGTGAACAAGGTTCTAGTGGACATTCGGTTTGAAAGGAAATTTTTAACAAGGAAATAGAACCCTGCAGTGTATCTTCAAGTTGATGACCACGTGCATCCCGGGAAATGCCCTGCAGCAGTTTCAAGTGAAAAAAAACAAGACCTTCTTCATATGGAGTTTTACCATCACCTGCCGAGTTGGGATATGAACGAACAGATGTCGTATTTTTCTTCATTTTCTGATGAATGGAGCCGTGATCTGAAAAGTGTTCAAGTACTGAAACAGCTTTCATGTCGAGGTAGGTGGCTATTGTTCCCTAAGTTAAAAATATTGTGTGAATATTTAAAAAGTAATGGGATGCAGTCATATTTAATTTGTTTTTTAAAAATAAAATAGAAAAAGCAGATATATCTGAAAAAGAAAATTTCATTGGTTTATTGCAATATTCTATGTTGTTGGATTATTGTGTAGATGAAATAAGAAAATTGTGTACTTATTTTACCTGGAAATGATAGGGTATCATTTTAAATGTTGTAAAATATGGTATTTAGAGTTCTAGTGTTAAACTATAATTTATTTTTTGTCATCATTCTTTACTGTTTTGAAGTTGTCTCAAAAATTAAAATCTGGGTATAGAAAGTGTTTTGCATAACAATTCAGTTTGCAGAATTTAAAAAAAAAGAATTAGATTAATTTATCTTGAAATAATGGTTGCGAAAATGTATGTTTGAGTGGGTAAAAAAAATATCCATTAAAAAAAAAATGTATATGTATTTCAAGTAGACTTCCTGTTAAAAGGTTGTAAATAAGAGATTTTGTAGGTTATTTATGACTCAGAATGTGGCATGTTTTTTTTAATATTAAATGATTGTTTTTCATTTTAAGCAAAAGTTTTGCAATTTGTCAGTTAGTTGATAGTTTAATGCAATCTGAGGTTATTTCCTTTGCTCGTAATTTAGGATGTACATGCATATTGGTTTTTTGTTTCCTGCATAAGATTCTTTTAATTATAAAAAAAGAAACTAAGAGTAGATTTATGATTTGAGAAATAATTCTATGGTAATGGAGCTAAAGTATGTTGTTAATTGTGTTTTTTTTAATTTTGAAAAAGGTTCTGCGTTCTGATTAGTAACAAATAACTGTGTCTCGTATAAGTTTTATTGTAAACATATTTCGTATTGTGTTTCTGGAATTTGAGTACTCTTAGAAAAAACGAGTAGAATTTTTCTTGCTTGTTAAATATATAGTACTAGGTCATTTAAGTGCTTGTATTTAAATTTGTCAGAAGGTAATTTGGCATTTGGTTTAGCTTTATTAAAAATGGCATTTCTCATTAGAAGTAAGAAAATTGACTTAATTCAATTAGCGCGGGACTTAGATGAGTCACCTGATCCGTCTGTCTAAAATTGTTTTAAGGAATTTAATAATCTCTAGTAAATATTACAAGGAGGAAGAGGCAAAAGAGTTATTGGAAGTTATTACAGCCGAAAGGTTAGAGACAGAACAGCGGCAAAAACTAGAACAACAAGAACAATTATCAATTGAAAAATTACGCTTGGAAATGGAATTATCTAGGATCGCTAATCAGAGTGCTAATCAAAATAATGGTCAAACCTCACCTGTAAAATCTTTAGATGAAATAGTTAAAATGGTTAGGCTCTTAACTGTAAGGGTACCCAATAAATCAGACCGGTGGGAATATTTCTTTTCTAGTCTTGAAAAGGCTTTCGCTAGTGAAATGGTTAGCGACAAGTTAAAACCGAAGGTTTTGTTATGCATGTTAGGAGACAAAGTGTCAAACTTATTAGTTAACCTAAGCGAAGAAGAATTAAAAGATTACGAATCTTTAAAACAGGTTGTGCTCAAGGAGTATGAACCCTCACCAAAAATATGTTTAGAAATTTTTAGAAAGGCCAAACGTAACTCTGACGAAACTTTCTCTCAGTTCGCGTCCCGTTTAACATCGATGTGGTTATACTACGGTAAGTTAAGAGGTGCGAATGATTTTGAGTCAGTTAATCAACTGATCGTAGCAGATAAAATGTTTGAAATGTTGGATTCTGAGACGGCGACCCATATTGGTGTGCTCCAAGGGGAAGAATGGTACAAACCCAGGGACTTGGGCAAACAATGTGATATATTTTATGCTTCCAAAGGGAAATCCTACGATGAACCTGAGAGAGCTAAATGGAATGATAGTGAAAAGAGAAGTTTTAATGGTAGTTGGGGTAAACAGCCATTTGGAAAGAAAAAGTCAGATAATTTTTCTTCTAGGAAAAACTTTGATAAGGGTCAAGTAACTGAAATTAAAATATTCGCTTGTTTCACCTGCGGATCAGATAAACATTTTAAGCGGGATTGTTCGAAAAACAAAGGAGGTAGATAATAAAAGACTTAATGTGAATAAGGTGTCAACAGAAGGGACGGAATTGGTAGATAGGACGGTAGCTGCTAGAGTTGATTTGCTAGGTAAAGTCATTCCTAGGGGGGCTATTGAAGACAAATTAAGTAAATTAGTGAAAACATCTATCAGTGTAGATGGGAAATTAGTCCATGCGTTAGTGGATGCTGGTACGGAAATTACTGTTATCAAGAAAGACTTAGTTCCTGGAATCTCGGTTGATCGAGCTTCCACGATTTATTTGAAAGGTATTTTCGGTCCAGCGGTTAAATGTCCTTTAGTATATGTTCCAATTGGTCTTGCTACCGGTGGCCAGGTTAATGTGGTGCACCAGCAAGTGTTATGTGCTTTGGCAGAAGTTTTGGTAGAAGACGTGTTGCTTCCACCAGAGGTTTTGGATATGTTGGGAGGAGCCCAGAGTGAAGAGAATTCACTGGTTCAAAGCTCTCAGGACCTGAGGGTTGACTCATGAAATGTAGATGAAACCGAGTTTTCATTGGGTATTCTGCCAGAGAAAGCACAGGAGCACATTGAGGATTCTCAAAGGAATATTACTTCATATCGGAATGAAGTGGGAATATTGGGTACTAAGGATGAGGAGGTGACCGCTGAGATGGATAAAGGAAGCATGGTGGCTGATAGTTTTCGTTCCGAACAGGAGTGTTGTGCCGAGTTAGCATTGGTTTGGAAGTATGCTAAGGAAGGCAAAGGAAACTACTATGAAGTAGATGGATATCTATTTCGTAGGGATAAAATACTCGGGGAGAGTATTGGGCAGCTGGTAATTCCGAAGAGCAGAAGAACTGAGGTGTTGAAACTAGCGCATACTTCCGTGTTCAGTAGTCACATGGGTCCCAAGAAGACGCTTGAACGAATAAAGTATTCTTTCTTTTGGGAGGGTCTGAGGGCCGATGTGAAGAAATTTTGTGAGTCATGTAAAGAATGTCAGCTCACTCGATCGGTTAGGATTAAAGACCGATCATCCATTACACCTATGGCAAGGCCTGAATTGCCATTTCAGGTGGTGAATATGGATCTGATAGGTCCAATTGATCAGCCAAGCTTAAAGGGACATACGTATATTTTATGTCTGGTTGATCAGCACACTAGGGGGGGCGAGGCTATGCCGGTGACTAGTCTCAGGGCGAAAATAACCTGTGAAGCTTTGTTAAGCATATTTTCGAGAACCGAGATTTATCTTTTGTCGAAAAGGGAAGGTTTTGTAGAAAAGAATAGCGCAGCATCGTGGGTCACGGTACTGGATTTGTGGAAGTGGTATTTCTGTCGTTCTCTCACGAAGAATTATGCCGCATGCTTTATGTCGTTTGGAATTTGCATGACTAAAAAAGTGAGGTTTAAGATTGAATACACTTCTTATGGATGTAATTTAACGACTCAGGTTTTAAGAATGTTAGAGCAGTTTGTTATACCTCGAATAGTCGATATAGACCTTCTGATGCAAATTTGGAAAAATCGTGTAAAGCGAATTAACTTTGTATTAGGATGGGTTAGGTCGGAAATCATACTGGCCAAAGGCAAATTAGAGCCGTAGGAAAGTTTACTGTGTACTTAATATAGATTTAGTGAACTCATTGAGCATTCATTCATGAGTTAATGAAATAAACATTGTCTAGATTAAGATAAAAACTGTAATGTACATATTCAGTGTTGTTTTTTTTTTTGTATAATGTGTTTTCCATGTATCTGTTTGCAATCCCATTACAGTTTAGATCTTTCTGGGAACATAGTCACTTATTTCAATTGAGTGAACTATTAATATTATTTCATGTGTTTGTATTAAGGAACTTTCACTAGAACAATCATCAAGACTTTTGACTGTTGCAATTATTGTGTGTTCTGTTTGTGGATTTTCTGTGTCACGGTTTGTGATTTTTCTGTTCCTGGTGTCTGATATGGTAAAATCAGCCACAAGGGGCAAATTTTACTCTTAGGTGGGGCGTGTAAGGAACAGCTGCCTGCACCTGGCAACAGGTCGAACGAGAGACGATATAGAGAAAAGGATCTGGCTACGACGGAGGAGAAAAAGGTCGGAACGGGAGAGAAGAGAGAGTGACGGAAAAAGCCGGGCTGATGAAAAGTAGACACGGCTGAACGATGTATCGTAATCCTGTAACATCTGAATATATTCTTGATTTTAAGAAATGTCCCATAGAAGGTATGGAATAAACAGTGGCTTAATTATACAATTTAATACATATAAGCGGCCACAACTTCAATTCTTCTAAGATTGTAGATGGTTGCATTTGACGATCTACCTAAAGTATCTCAAAGTATGCTGCATTTAATTTATAATCGATGGTTTCACAGGCTAGTTCATATGGTGAATATATTATCTATAATTTCCTTTATAAATAATCAAATCTCAAGTTTAGGTAGTCCATTAAAATTTTCAATGTGTTGTTGTACTGTCGGAAAACCCATATGAAAAATCTTGTGATGCACTACTATATCCCAAGACAATACAACGCCAACCATTCAAAAACTCTACTAGTATCCAGAGACATATTTTCTTTACATTTAAAATGGTTGACATTATAATGAACTATTATAAAATGCTATATGGTTGTTTATCCAGTAATCATTTCTTAGCATATATTTTACTCTGCAGACTTTAAAAGAAATTGATAAGTGCAAAATACTTGAAGCTTCCAATTTTTTTCTTAGAATGCAGCTGCATTAAGCCTAATTGAATGCGTCATACGTTAAGCCTAATAGATTCCTCGGACAATCTTCGCCAAGGACACCAAATACAATCTCGCTAAAATTAACTCATCATCAGTCTCAGGTATTAAATTGATATCCTTAGAGTCTTCCGTGTGGTGACCGGAGTCCAAAGGTAAGCCCATGCGTGTCGTAAAGGCGACTCAAATGAGCAAACCTCTCAGGGTTCTAGCAACACTCAATCATGACAAGTGCACCTCTGCACTTTGTCATACACAACAACCGCAATATATATATAAGCCAAAGAATTTAACTTCTACTGCGTGTTCACATTGATACACACATATATTTATTTTATTATGAGTTTTTACCATAGTCAAAAGTGACCATAATCATAGCGAAGCATGATCAGTATTAGAATCGTTTAACTATTCCATACTTTTATGTAATACTTTATACTTTCTAGGTGACTGCAAAGAAAACCCCTTTTAATATTTCTTTATAAAAAAATGTAGAAAATAACTTGACTTTACAGCTATGAACACAACAAATATATTCTTCATGTTCAAATATAGCAGGAAACCTATTTTCATAGGGATAGGTTAAATTACATAAAAGTTGATATGCTGCAGCACCCCCTGGTGAGGAGATGCAGCAAAGTGAATAACGAAAACGAATTCTTCACAAAGAAATACACATACATACCACTTTTAAGGTGATTAGTTGAAAGGTGCGGAAGTTGATATACTGTTGCGCCACCTGTTAGGGTGCTTCAACAAAGAGGATAGCACAAAACCCTTCTACACAAAAAATACATATACATGCCAATTTTAATAATGATCGATTGAACGGTGCTGGAGTGATTTGAACGGTTTTAGACGCTTCCGTGCAAAGACAAACTTTTTCTGCAAAATGTCAGATACAGTTCATTCAATTTCTGAAAGATCCCAGTCACAATTACCGCATATCATCCCACCTCACGTCCTAATTTTTAACAAACCATCATGCATCTCCTTCGTGTCCAGAAAAATAGAGAAATTCATGCCAAGACAATTTTCATCGATTTCCTCATGCTCACCCCCTTTACCCATGTTGTGGAAAACTACATCTTTGTACTCTGCATCTACACCCTAAAGAAAATATTTGAACTGTCGATGGTGAAGTGTCCTTAATCTGATTCTGTTTACGCACTGACAATAGCATCCGTGACATAGTTTAAGTCCAAAACAACTTGAAAACGCCTTTCCTGAGCTAAATGCAATGGAAAAACAATATAACTCTCACTGAGTCTTATCCCTGTAGTTTGTGACTTAAAACTTTCACTACACCTACATTTCTTGCACTGAATATTCTAGGCTCAGCTTTTGTAATGTTTGCCATTTTGTTCCAGAACCAGCCACTTTTCACCACACAATTTGTAAGAGGCTTGCGCTAGATGTGTGGGGGAAAGGGAAGAAACACTCGACATGATTCAACTAATATATTTATTTCCACACTAAGAACAGACACATTTTCAACTGATAATAATAAGAGAATGTCTCAATGAAAACCATGAAAGTGGAACAACGACAGTAAAACGTGAGCGATTAGACGACTAACAAACTTGATCCTTCTTTTAATTAAGGATCTAACCTATTATCCAATTTAATCTAATCTTAATTCAATCTTAGTGAACAATCTCGTCACTTTAAGGTTTCCTTCTAATAAGAACCAAATCACTCTAATTCTAATATTATACCTTCAGTAGTAATCTCACCTGGCTTGAGTATAGATAATCCTCTTCTCTTTTTCAAGCTAGGAATTGATAGCTCTTTCTTTCATTACATTTAAGCCAAGTAATTCCACTGTGATGACGAAATTTTCATTAAAGTCACGTTTAAAAATGAATAATATAGTATAGTGTATTCAAAATCAGTGCTGTCATCCAAAACGTTCTTCTGTGTGCCAGAGAAAACCAAACAAAATTTTTGCTTGCAGTTTCCAGCTGTTTCATAAATTTGTCACAAATTGCACCGTACTTTAGTTTTTGACAATGAAATGTCTTCAACACAACATCAGAACACACTGAGCTTGTATACATCATGTTTAATAAACTCGCCAATTAAAAAAAAAGACCCGATGCGCCTATAAAAGTTATAGAACTTGCTTTTATGTAACGTTATTGGGAAGTCTTGATTATACCTTGCGCTTAAAAAATGTTTACCGCTGCTTTAGTCTTTCCATGTGTTCCTTAGATTTCTTTATAAGAAAACTTGTGGCCCGTTTTACTTTTTGTTTTATGGCATCGTTTCAGATGGTACTCGCTGTTGTTGTTTCGAATGCTATCCTTTTCACTGTGCCCCATCGAGACCCATGAAATTCATCGTAGCAAAAGTTTAGATTGAGTCTGTTGCCAGCTGCAGATTAGAGCACCGTTTAGGTGACAGTACGTTTGCCTCCATTCCCACCCAATATTTAAAATACCACATTGGGTGGCGGTCAGGGGTTCTCCCACTCTTTTTTTGCTACCAACCTCCCGAGAAGACTTACGGCTTGACGAACATTCAGAGTGGCTCCCTCAATATTATACATTTACAAACATTTATACTTAGGGATTGTGATGGATCTATACGCGTTAATTCAATTAATCCTCTTAGGAAATCTTTGGGCTATCGATTCGTGTTATTCACAACCAAACCTTTGGAGGAAGAGAATCGTGATATTTAAATTAACTTACTATATATAGTCGAGGTTTTCTAGCTTGAGGAAGAGTAGGAGAACAGATATTTTCGAGTCATGTGAGATTGTTACTGAATGTATAATATTAGAATTATTGTGATTTGAGACTCATTAGGAGGAAACCTTAAAGTAGCGATTGTTCACTAAGATTGACCAGATATTAGATTAAATCGGATGATAGATATGATCCTTTATTAAGATAAGGATCAAGTTTGATAGTCTCCTAATCGTTCATGTTTTACCATCGTTGTTTCATTTTCACAGTTAACATTGAGACATTATCTTTCTATTACTAGTTGAAATTGTGTTTGCTATTTGTGTGGTAAATAAATAGATTAATTGGACCATGCACAGTATGTCTTCCCTATCCCCCCACACACATCTAGGTGCCCAAGAGAGAGGTCTAAGCCTCTCCCAGGGTTCGAAATCAGGCCCTACGCCTCAGCATTCAGCAACACTAACCACTCCGTCTGGACGGTTTTGTACTCCGTAAGAAGGGATATTGTTTCAAGACGCAATAAAACTTGCTGCTTTATTCCCTGTATCATGAAAGAAATAATTGTTTGCTCATTTTTCAGTAACTCACGGCATTCATCGTCTATTTTTCGTTTTTTTTGGAAGATTATTTGTTTCACATAAATTGGAAATTTACATATTTTCTGTTGCAATTGTAAAGTTAAAATAACATCAACCAGTAAAGTAGAGCGCACCGTATGAACATCGCACATGAGCATTGCTGTAGCTGTCCTAGTACAAAAGTACCTGACGAATCTAGGGGAAAGGAAATATAGATTTTCAAGATGGTGTAACAAATAAATATTTCCCAATTATTTTCTATTTAGTGTCAAAATAAAAATTATTTTTACATAATTGATAAAACACAAAATTTGTTTATTTGCTTTATTTTCAGGTTTCAAAATCTAACGGTCAATATTAATTTCAAATAAAAATTTGTGGGAATTATTGCTGTAGAATTTTTAAGAAAGCCTTTTTTCTTCTTTTAATTTAAAATAATAACTGGCATTACATCTCATGTCAAATATTGAAACATAATTAACGATGTTTAAATCTCAAAAAAAAAAAAAAGTATGCACCCAACATTAATCTTCAGTGATGAAGGCAGTAAGAAGCTAATTTAACGTCTTCAATTTATCACAGCGAAAAACAGCCTAGAGATGAACACCTTAAATTCAAAATAAGCGTCCTATTATACTTTTTCACTTTCAGGTTCGGTATAATTATAGTTCTTAAAATAATACCCCATTCAAGGGCCTCTTGGAAATGAATATCCTTATTCTTTGCTGAAAAAGGAAATAGCATTATGCGTCCTTATTTTTCCGAGCCAGTTGGGGAAAAAAGTCGTTTAAGATGATTAATTTATTTCCCGGCATTGCTAAAGCAAATGGATTATTTCCCTTTAAAATCCAAGATTACTTCAACCTTTGTGTAAGACTGAACAAAGAGAAATAGGATACGAGAAACGAGATATTTAAGATGATAATTTATTACGTGCAAAAAAAAAAATATTATTAATTTTGTGTTGGATAAACGATCTGGGCAATCCTTTATTTTCAAGTTGTTGGGAGCATTGGTGTAATGTTGCCTTTCTGCAATTGGATTTATTGTTTTAGTAAGGTTTAAATTGCCTAAAAACTTTCAAGTAATGGGTATAGAAATAGACTTTAACCCTTTATCAACCGCATTATGATTTAATGCAGATTTTTTTATTGCAATATTTTTTCTGAATCACTACATTGAAAAAAAAATTAAGGGATATACATAAACAAAATACTCAACTTTGGGAAATTTAATTAGTTAGAGCTAATTAATTAATTAAAGATATTCAATTGTAAACTTAATTATACACTCTGTTCACTTAAAATAACTAGTCAAATCGTTTTTTAAGGTCTTCATTAGCATACAAAAAAATTAGACTCTTACCTTTTGTCATTAACTATTTTTTCGGAATAAAAATGACAATCTTCGCAGTTCACTGAAAACGCCGTCAGCCAAAAACGCAATTTATGCTATAAAACTATTCGCGTTCCCCGCTAAAATACGCATCATAGAGCCCGTGCTGCCATCTATCTAGGAAGAGTGGATTTAAAAGAATATTCCTGGTAAGTATCGTCTGAGTATTCGTAAAAATGACTATTCTATGTAATTTTAAAGTGAGTGGTACTTATAAATACCATCGGTGTAAAGATAAAGGGTTAAGATTTTTGGGAAAAAAATGTTTCGATACTAAATATTTTAATCTGTAAACGGATTTTAATTATCAAAAACTGAATTTCGAACAAAATTGCAAGAGCCATTAATTAATCCTTACCGAATGTTTCAGTATTTCAATTTAACAATCTAGAAAAATATACGTTTGCTTTAGGTTATATTCCACACGTATGAAAGTTTTATTTATATCAGAGGTGGCCCAATGATGGTACGTGATTGTCGAACAATATTGCAAGCTCCGGAAGAAACACTCGCTGCGTGATGATCATAAACGTTCAGACATTCCAATGGGGAAATGTGAATTTTTCGAAACATTCGGAAACAGGGATTCTGACACAGACATTGAAATATTTATGGCAATTTTTTTTTTGATAAAGATTGTATTGAAACCAACACGTAAAAAATACGTCTTTTCTAATGAACATTTTGACTGAATCCATTACCTAAACCTTAAAAACGTTCCAAAAATTCCTGGCTTTTACACAGAAATATACGGTGCTGATCATTCTTTCTTATACATTGAATTGATTACTAGCATCATCGTCATCAAGATCGACTGACGTCGATCTTGGCAACGACACGAGAGCTATTCACGACGGACCACGTAATTTTTAAGCACGGTCAAAAGTCTAGGAAGACAATTTAGATGGCATCCCACCTCCCAAACATCCGAATCACAACGTGGGGACTTTAATCTTCAAAAGGACCTGCATGGATGGTCTTAAGTACACCCCAAATCGACACACGCAACACCGACTTTGAGTTCGGAACCGATCACTCGGCTAACGCAGTCACAAATCATCACCAATATCGTTCGTGAATGGAATTTTCACAAATGAAAGAATAATGGCACAAACATTAATGAAAATTTTAAGAAATTGACAATCATTTTATTTAGTTCATTATTTTAAGTTAATTTTTGACATTTTTTTATTGGTTGGTTGTCGTGTTCATAGAAATGGAATTTTTTTTTCAAATTGGACCGAAAGTCCTATATACCACGTCGGCAATGTCCAGACAGTTGTCCGAATATAGATCGTCTTGAGGATAGTCACTGATTCTCTCTCTCTCGTTGCAAGATCGCCAGAATGGCAGGACAAGAGAACAGATGGTCAGGGGCCATTTCTGTGTCAGGGATCTGATCTTACATTGTAGGTACCTTCTTGTTCCATCTTCGTAGACTTTCATCTCTCTCAGAAGAAGTGTCCTGAGTCTGGTGAGGATATTCGTTAAAGTCCTATTTATGATGAGTAGTTAATGGCACCTAATGCATGATGCACTTCTGATTTAACCTGAGAATTGTCTGCAGAACATTGCGCATGTTTAGAAGAAGCACAGAGTCTCCTTTTGAACCACTTGAAGGGCAGCCGTGGAGTTACTGAGCGTATTACTTCAGCTTTCTTTTAATTTTAGAGATTTAAATATTCGTTCAATGCTATATGAATGGCTTGGTGTAGTTACATGAGACTTTTCTTGAGCTGATTTTGAACTGTTTTGTTCTGCTACCCAGTGAAAAAGGGAAATGGATACCCGCTCCTCCCTTTTCTTATGTCTCGTACGAAGATCCATAAGGAAAAACGCATTTTATCCAAATTAGATATGTATCACTGATAATATAAAATCTGTGGAGATAAAATAGATAAACTAAGACATTTTAAACTATTAGATGGTTAACTGTGTTTCTAAAATAGCATTTGTCTAGAGTTAAGCGAATTATATTGGCAACGAGCTTGCTTAGTTTTGGAACACGATCATGTAACAAAAAGATCAATCTGGACAGTATACTCTTTCTCCTGACTCCTTGTATCATGCAAAGAATGTGAGACCCTTTCTGTTTTGCATATGTTCGTCCGCAAATTGACGTCTGGCACTGTATTATTTTGATTTTGTTATCAAGAAGGGAAAAATGTTTTCTGTTTTGTGTCAATATATATATATATATATATATATATATATATATATATATATATATATATATATATATATATATATATATATATATATATTGGTATGTGGTACGACCCACTCATTAGAGATTTGTTTACCATTCACCTGACACAAAACAGAAAACCTTTTTCCACATATATATATTCCATATATATATATATATATATATATATATATATATATATATATATATATATATATATATATATATGTGTGTGTGTGTGTGTGTAAGGATAATTAAATTAGAATAAAAATTAAATTCCTATCTAGCACTTAACTCATCGTCTTCATATTTTTCTGAACAAAAGATTTTGAAGTTTTTCCGAATTCAGCCAGAGTTTCAGCATCAAGAGACTTAGCAGGAACAACCTGACCAGTAACTGCCCCTCCGATGGAAGACGCGACTCCATTGCAACCAGAAAGTTCAGGATTTCAGCCGAGGAAACGATCGAATTCAAAGCAAGTTCTTCTTAGCAAAGACTCTCCTCAAAGCATCCACTTTTCACACGGGATTCAGAATAAGTTCTGAGAGTTTGAGACAACACCTCCAATAGTTGAACCGTGTTTTGCGGATTTAGAACCTCCACATATTCTTGGACTTGTGGTTCGAGTCTAATGAAAATAGGGTCCACTGAAGCTTCCTCGGACATCCCCAGTCCGAGTTGTTTGTGCAGCTTCAACTGATTATAAATAAAATCTGTTGGCTCCTGATCCCTTCTCTGTTGTGACGAATAAAACCGAATTTCCAAATCCTTCTCATTACGGATGCCAGAGAATGCTTTTGACAAAGCCATTTTTAACGGTGCGAAGTCCGAGGCTGTATTCTGCACTAAAGTTGGCCCGAATATCTGATACTAATCTTTGGACCTCCCCAGGAGCTGACCTTTCAAATAAGCACATGATAAATCACTCGGTATCTCAAGTAATCGTATTTGATAGTCAATACCCTCTAAAAACTCGGTAACGTTTTCGGACCCAGAAAAGTACACTTCGGGCAAAACACTAAACCCGTTCGCGCCTCTTACCTCGAGTTATATAAATTAAATTTCGTTGGGCGTCTTTGTAAGGGCACCCCCTCGAGTGCCCTTCTCGTAAATTATCAGCGTGTTAGCTAGAGGTGTAGGAATAAATAAAGAACTAGAAGCTCCCATAATCTTAATATTATTTTATTAAGACTTAAACCAGTGTTTCTCAAACTGTGGGCCCCCCCCGAGGGAGCACGAGCATATCGAAAATAAAAGATTTAAAAATAATTAATTTACTGGAATGAATAAAAACAAAATACTTTCAGACATACTAAACTCTTACTCTGATATAATTTATAGGTGCGCGCGCGTGATATTAAGTCAACAAAAATAAAAACTTCTTCAATACCTAATTAGCTATCTTTGATTCTATAACCAAATAAAAAAACTTTTATTTGATTTGCTGTCATCCCATGATGAGAGATTTTTTTTACTACGCTTTCTGTTTAAACCTAACATACAACTCTTTCAGAGAAAAAACAGATCCAAGACGCAGAATCGAAAAAATTTAGGAACACAAAAAATTCATCACTGTCATTATTTTTGAAATACTGCGCATTATAGCTGTAATATGTTTAACCTTCTAAGTTATTGGTATATAGTTAGTTATGACCTCTATCTTATGTGTTTGTTTCTCATTTAGGGAAGTTGTAAGTAATGTATTTCTCTGTTACGCTTTTTTTTCATGCAAAAGAGTTTTATGATATTTCGAAAACCACGGAGAGCACACTTTGAAGAATTACTTGGGCAAGACTTATTTTTACGAGTAGTCTATACATATAAAGCATAACGCGAAAAACGTTTTACACAATATCATATAATCATAATGAATATACTTTTTACCCGGAAGTGGTCGCCCGGGACGCAAAGATTACGAAAGCGTTAATTCTGGCAAAACTGTTTAATTGTTACCAAAGAAAAATTGAAAAGTCCTTGAAAATAGGTAAGTAAAATTTATCTTAATTAAATTATTCACTGGAATCACGATTTGTATCGTGTACAAAAAAATAATTATATAAAAAAAGGATTAGGGTGACTCAATAACCCCTCTCGACCGTATCGAGTGCGCGCCTGCTCCCGGGTTTAAACAGGTTGAAGTCTTTCCGCTTTAAATATTAAAAATGATACATTTATTCTTCATCGGAATTTTATATTATTGTTCATTATTTAACATCAAATATAAACGCTAATTCTGTGTGGCTTAAAATTACCATTCGCTTAAAACTAATTATAATTTGAGCAACCATTTTAAAAAAATCATTTTACATTTTTGTAAACATTGTCGAGCATTTGGCTTTGCAGCACTTCTTACAATTCAGCTATCATATCAATAATGTTTTATTTTCATATAAATGAACTCGGGCAAAGAGCGGGCACTTCAGCCGGTAGACATTCAATGTATCAGTGCTGCACAGAGTATTTTATAACTAATTAATTAATACTAAATTAAGAACAAGTTTAATAAGTATTAACGACTTCCTTGGGCTTGTCTTGCTAAGCAAAGTTTTTATAAGGAATGCTTATGATTAGAAATTGTTTCTCTGAGTTATTTTTCTATATTTAGCAGATATCTATATTTTGTCTTCTAAGCAGCCTCTGCACATTTTGCAATATGTTCAATTTAAAAATTAGAGAAAGGAAAAATGACATAGTAATTATCCTATTATTTTATTTATTTATTTATTATTATTATTATTATTATTATTATTTGCTTAAAAGTAGTATACAAAATTTAATACTTATGTTACTAATTTGTATGGTTTATAATTAAGATCACTTATTGTAGCTTTAGCGTCAAAGTGCATTATTATTGCATTCAGCACATTATTAATGTATAAGGGGGCGCGATAAAAATTGTGATCGAAAAGGGGGGCGCCAGTATTGAAAGTTGGAGAAGCACTGACTTAAACCAATAACAGATTAGGTAATAATATGATATGTGAGAGAATCTACACGGTGATTAAACACACAATATATATATACTAGGCTGGGGGAAAGAAATCCATTATTTTTACATGAAATTCAAGGCTTTATTAAACATGCTTCCGATTGTTTGTCCGATTTGGGTCAAATATGCACCGTTTTGTTACATAAAGTTTTGTTAATGTGTTTTTCATAGAAGTCTTGGACCTTATTGGCGAAAACATCTAGTGATTGATTTTCCCAATCTTTTCTTAAACCTAATTTCTTATCGCTCAGGAAGTTTTGCAATGCGAGAAAAAGGTGATAATAGCTTGGTGGCAGGTACGGACTATATGGTGGATGCAGTAAAACTTCCCAGAGGTTCTGGCGAGTCACTACAGAAGTGTGTGGCCTGGCGCAGTCCTGAGGGAACACAACAACTCTTCTGTTGGACAATTCTGTCCAATCTCTAGTTCAAACGGTTCCGTTGTTGACAGTGGAAATCTGAACTTAGTTTTTGGCCATGCGGAAGCAACTCCTAATAAATGATTCCTTTCCAGTCCCACCAAATATACAGTAAAACCTTGATGGCCGTTAGTCCTCGTTCGTTCACCGTTTGAGCTGTTTCACCGCGCTTTGACCACGATCATTTTCGCACAATATTGTTGTATATGTGACCCATTTCTCATCCCCAGTCACCATCCGCTTAAGAAATGGGTCGATTTGTTTTCGTTTGGCCAAGGCTTCGCAGATGGGAATTCGATTCATCATGTTTTTTTGGTGTTAATTGGTGAGCACCCAAACATCGAGCTTCTTTTTGAATCCAACTTTGCGTAAATGGTTGAAAATTGTTTTATGTTCAATCTATAGCTCCTGAGTGCTGCTATGACTATTAACATGCCTGTCAACTTCGATTAGTTCTGTGATTTTAGCGAAATTTTCGCCGACGGTCCTGCCTGTGTGAGGGGCATCTTATACATCAAAAATGCGTGAACGGAATCGTCGAAACCAAAATTGCACGTAATTAGCTGTTACAGTATCGGCACCATAAACGTCATTCACAATTTCAGCCACTTGGCTTGCATTTTCACCTTTATCAAAGAAAAACTGTAAAATGTACCGAATTTTCTCTTCGTTGACTTGCATTTTTAGCACCCTTTAACTCACAATCAAACAAAGAAAAAAAAGCAAAAGAGTTTTTTTAGTGTGAAATGTCACCTTTACAACGAACATAAATTTGAAATTGTTTGATCGATACTTCCCGAGATATCGACAGTACAGACATCTACAGAAAAAAATAATGGATTTCTTTTTCCCCAACCTAATATAATATCGAAATATCATAACCCGTGTGACGGGCTCACGCGTCTTTTTTTTAACATATCCTTTGCGTCCTTTGGGGCCAGAATTAATGGCAATTCTTTTCCAACCAAGTCCAAAAAGTTAAGTGTGAAAGAAAGATGTAAATTAGGAAGCTTTTAAATATCAGAAGTTAGAGTAAGCGGGATGGCAATTAGAGGAATGTAAACATAATCCGGGGTGCAGGCGTGAAGGAGTTTTGGAAAACGTTACGTGGCGACTAGCAGAAATTATACGTGATACAGATATATTGAGTCAAGGTGCATACCATAGCCCTCGAGCATTTACTCGCCTTCATCTAAGATTGTAGTGATCAATTCTTCAGACTACAGCAAGGTAGGATTGACTATTTAATATTAGGATCAGTGATAGTATTGCAATTGAGTTTAGGCGTGTCAGTAATTGATAGTGGTCCGAGTTAGGTTAATTCGGTATATTAAGATAATGTATGCTTCTAGTTCTTCCGTTAATCCTACACCTCTAGCTCATGCTGATAATCAAAGAGATATCTACCCGAGGGGGTGAATATCTCATCTGGACCCCCATCAATAACTAACTCGCCTAAGATCTATTTCAATGTAAACACAGATCCGAATCTTTAAATGCTAACTCCTACCTTAATGTCCGACGAAACGGCAATGTATCTGATCCTAGCTGAAGTTGCGGTTCTCTGGCGTGCAATGGTATGCACCTTGACTAAAGGCTCTCTGTCACGGGTGACCTCTCCTGACTGTCACTTAACTTCTCGAAATACTCTTCACACTTGAAACACGGACTATCATAACACTCCCCAAATGCCACCCCTCCCTCCCCCGCTTACTCTAATCTTCTGTTATTTAAAAGCTTCCTAATTTGCATCTTTCCTTCACGTCTTACTTCTCGCGTTGGTTGGAAAAGAATTACCAGTTATTCTGGCCCAAAGAACTCCAAAAAGACATGTTAATGAAAAAACGCGTGAGCTCGTCCCATATTTATCAAAATAACGGAAACTCCTTAGATTTATAAACAATCCTTCATCAGTATGGTGTTATCGCCCTTGGATTCATCTAGAAATTGATTCACAGAAGTAGAATAGTGTTTAAAGCAGCGTTTCTCAAACTGTGGGAACGTGACGAATCTACGAGGGTGGCGCGAGCCTATTGAAAAATCAAAAACAAAATGTTATTTTTAAAAAATTGTTAATTTACTGAAAGTAAACAAACAAAACATATTCTGACATAATATCACATTTACACTGATATATTACACTTATAAATGTATTAGTGCTATACAATGTATTTTATAATGAATTGAACAATATTAAGTTAAGAACAAGTTGAATAGCTCCCATGGGATTGTCATATATAAAATGATATCCCCAAATTAACACTTATCTTGGTAATTTGCACGGTTTGTAATGAACCCCTTAACTGCCGGTTAAAAGCGACGCGCTCCCCACTGCCACGCAGGTGCGCGTATGGCGGGGTGGGAAGGAATAAAGAAGCAACAAATATTCTGAAATAAGTAAATTCTTCGCACAAACATTGCCAAGGTCCTTTGATTGCATTCCAGGCTTCGGACTAATTTTATGGATAGCAGTGCAAAGAAAAGATCGTACTTCGGAAAGGCGTATACGTCCGGGGAAATTAACGCTTTGAATGAGCGAGACGTTTATATACTCCGGTGGCACTTACGAGGTTATGGTCGTATCGTAGTTTCGGCGTCGAAGCATAGTATGATTGAATTCAATGCATTGTTATTGTATGAGGGGATCGCGACTATATTGAAACTTTGAGAAGCACTGGTTTAGAGGAATGTTGTATCATTCTTCATGGAGATATTGTGAAAGTTCTGGGAGAGACGATTCCATATAGAATGCTCTAAAACGGTTCAATTCTATTGAGGTCGGTTGACTTTGGGCCAAGGTAGATGTTTAACTTCATCCTCCAGTTCATCAAACCAGGGTTGGACAAGTTTTACTGCATGGATAGGTGCATTACCCTCCTGCAGGAAAAATGTTTGCATTATATAAGATGGAGCTACTCAGTTAAAATTTATCAATACTTCTATTCAGAGATGCTTCCTTTCAGGGTTACTTTTGGTCCAGTAGAAAACCACAACACGTCTGCCCGTATTATGTTAGATCTAGTACCTTGTGATACGAGGCCATTAAATTATATTTTCAATCTAAATAACCCAAGCTCAGATTTGCTTAATCGCATCATGGTCAATGTTAAATCAATAAAATTTAACTAGAATAATTACTGAAAGATTAGACGAACATTAATTTAAGTTATAATTAAATTTATTATTACACATTTAAAATTTTACATTTACAAAAAAGAATACAAGAGAAAACTTAGCTTTAAGTGAAAAGGAGAGGAGCCTGACTAACCTGTGTTCATGGGGGGTAGGAATTGACTTTCCTCTACATGATGTTTTGGGGTGAAGTTGGATGGGAAAAAGTCTACCTAAATTGGCACGCGTCTCACAAAATAGTGAACCGAATCACCTGCAAACTTGGGCAAAACTCACTACTGCCTTCCAAGCTGAGTCTCTAATTGGATATTCCCAATCGTGCAAAGTTACATTTTATAAGATTTATGAGATTTTCGACCCTAACAACGGACCCAAGATCTTGACAGACCCTTTCCGAAGGAATGTGATGACATCTGGTCAAGGGGGGCAAATATAGATATTACCAGAAAAGGGGGACCATCCACCCTCCCATCACTTGTTAGTGGGACGTAGATAATCAGGGCCATACGCTTGTGCATGCGTCTTCCAAAAATGCACCCGTCTTGTTCTAGGTTGAAAGTGTGAAAGACAATTCGTCAGACCATATTACATTTTTCCACATCAATCAACCAGTTTTTGTCAGTGTGGCTCCACTATAGACGACGTTTGGACTAACATCTGTGAAGAGTGGCTTGAGAATTGCTGCTCTGCCGTAACTCTTCTGTTAATGAAGGTGTCTTCTAATTATAATCATTGACACTGGAGAATCCTATTGAGCTCTGTGGTCAATATAGCTGCATTTATTTGCTTCTATCCACTTCAAGGTCATTGGTCTCTTTCACCGAGCTCCTCCTTCTGTCCACTATTTTGCTTTGACGATCTTGTCTTACCGCACTCTGTGAATGCTGTCGTCATCACTACAGATACCGTTTCTCTAGAAACGCCTCAAGTGCTTGATGTTTCAGTTACACTTTCTCCATCTAGACGGGCTCCTACATTTTGACCCTTGGAAAAATCTAAAAAATCCGATATTTTAAGTTTTTGAAAAACCCCAAGACCTCTCTCTGTCTACATAGATTTAATACAACGCTACTACACACTACCAGAATATGTACATTTCTATTTATATTAAAAAACAGGTAACTAGTATTATATTTTACAGCTTATGAAGCGCATTCAAAAATGTCATTTTTATTCACAGGTGTTTCCATTATTTTTAAAGCCACTTGTATGTAAATTACACTATTCAGAGTAATCCAAATAATTTGGAATAACCCGAAATAAAAGTACTGTACATTGCTTGAAAATCGTCGCAATCTTTTTCTTCGTTTAATACCTGTATCACATCTAATATTCACTTCAATGAGAATGCGTAAATGTTCTGACATAAAACCTTTCTCTCTCTCTCTCTTATATGGTAAAGAGGAACATTTATTTCCACCCCAGCTTATCCCCTGAAAAAAAAATATGATTGCACTTGGAGGGGGCCCGTGGGACTGAGAATCCTGTACTCGAGAACATTTCCCCCCTCCAAATTTACATATCGCTGTTGCTAAAATATGATTTTCTACATGAAGAGAAAGAAAAATTCATACGCGAACGCTTCAGGATTTGCTTCGTTTTTCAGTTGTTGAAAAGAAGAAATGAGGTTTTCCAAAGCCAAGTGACATAGTACGATATTTTAATGTAAAACAGTAATAAATATCTAGTATATAAATATTTCTTAAAATATTAATTATTATATATAATAAGTTGTTTTTTATAAAAAGAAAGTGGAAACTTTATGAGCTTTGTCTGATATAAAAAACATATAATGAACATTTAAATTTGATACAAGTTTTTATACAATTCAGTTTGAATAACACTAATAAAATTTCTTTTCTTGGAAAATTTTAGCAAATTTAAAAGTAATTATATCTTTGTAAATTCAGAAAATGTTTGTAAAAAAGGTAAAACCACTCGCAGATCTAAGAATTTTTTTAAAAAATACATTACTTCACTTCATTCCATGTTTTCTAAAGTACCTAGTTTCCGCACGGCTAAGGCTCATTTTGAAAAATTAACATTTAATACGAATTAAATTTACCTTACATCATCTAAAAAACAAAATTACGTTAGTTACATAATTTTATTTCAATTGAAAACTAAACTACAAGCAGCTGAGTGAAAGACACTCGAATTCTGATGCGAAAAAATAGCAAATAAATAAAAAACGAGTGTGCTCTAGACCACACACGACTAAAGTAAAACTTCTTTAGCTCTATCTATATGTATGTACATATATATGTTTATATATATAATATATATATATATATACATCTATATTCATATACATATATAAATTTTCTACAAATATTTAAATTTGTTATCGGTTTTCGTCGATAAATTAATATTTTTGAATAGATATTTTTAATTTTTATTCATTATTTTCATTATTTGGATACATTAGTAATTGCTGTGGTTGATTGTAAGACCGAGACAATAGGCTTATGGTATGAGAAACAAAATGCATATGTTTTCGAATGAAAATTAGAAAGATATCTAGAGAAAACTGCACCGATTGTTGTTCATTGTCTTGTAGTAGGCTCACTTCGGTTATTATTCACTTTATTCCTTTGTAGTTCTAATTTATCTTGTAGAAAGTTTACCAAGTGTTTTGTCCATCTTCGGACGCGAAATGAACATTGAAATCTCCTGCTAAAATGAGTGGCAACGTATATTTTTCTCCTAATTCTTCAGAGCCTACTCGACCGTAAATCTCATAAGTCTTTTATATAAAAACTCTATAATATTATTAACTGTGTTATTGGGTGAAATGTAAGCATTTATCATTAAGATGTTTGTTCGTTCGTCCAAAACACAGTGAGTAGCACATATATCACCAATTGATGATTGGCCAATATCGCTTTCACGAATATATCGTAATAAAATATCCATGTTCGAAGTTACTTATTCACAAAATATGAACTTTAAAATAAATTTACAATTTTATTCACTTTAAACGTAGAATATTTAATGCATTGAACAAAATATTAATTTATAAAATGTTCAAGCACGAAATGAAATAAAGAAATAATCAATAAATCACCTTTAGCGCAGCGCTAGCAAACTCGCAAATGAACTGCTGAATGAAATTCCTCTATATTCACTAACTTATATCTATCTCCCTCTCAACTTCCTCATCCAATCACACACTTCGAAAAGCTCTTGTCACTAACTTACTTCCTACGTCAAGCATGCGTAAAGAAGTTTTTTAATTCAATAAATAAATAAAATACTCATAAGAAGAAGCATGTTTAGTATGCCAATATCGATTTTGCGTGATTGAGTGAGTGTTTATTAACGTTACATTATAAAGCAGCTCGAGAGGTACTCGTGATGAAACCTCAGTCAAGTAACGAGATAGGTAGTTAAGTGAGCATCTTTCGATTACCATAGGAAGCTAACGGCTTGACTTTGAGTCTCGACAAATGCGCACGGAGTTTCTTCAGCACTAGGCTCGAACTCATCATGACACACTAGTCCCAAATTCGTAAACTTGACCTCTAGGCCAGCGTTTCTCAAACTGTAAGGCACCCCCTAGGGGGCGTGATATCCTTACTTGGGGAGCGCGAGTATGTCGAAAATAAATTCTCAATCACTGAAAGGTAGTAATATATATATATATATATATATATATATATATATATATATATATATATATATATATATATATATATATATATATATATATATATATATATATATATATATATATATATATATATATATATATATATATATATATATATATATATATATATATATTCATTCTAACATAATAAAAAATAAAATACATATTCATACTGATTTAAGATACTTATAAATCTATCAATACGGCAAAAAGAATTTGATAATTAATTTATCAATATTAAAAATTAAAATAAGTTTAATAATTACTAGTGACTTCTATGGGTTTGTCATATACAAAATTATGTACAAAATATAATTCTTATCTTGATAATTCGTGAGTGAGTGAATATTAAAGTAGCGTTGTTCAGCTACATGAGGGCTTTTGGCGACGGACCTTGCAATTTTGAGCCACGGTCAAGTGACGAGAACGACACCTGAGCTGGCACCCCTCTCCTAACTACCACACCACACCAACGGGAGGACGTTTCAACTCTCGACAGATTTAACATGCATCTCTGCCCTACACGGTGAGTCTTTTATTGGTACTGGGCTCCAACTCAAGACATGCCTGCCATGATCCGATACCTTGACCACTGGACTATCGCAGCCCTCGATAATTCATGCAGTTTATGATTGAAGTCGCATTGTAGCTTTAGCGCCGATGTACATTATTATTGCATTCAATACATAGTTGTTGTACGCGAGAAACATTCGAAGTCTCATACGATAGCTCAAGCGAAGTTCAATTATCTTGTGGGTGTGAATTGGGTGAATTTTCTCTCACAACTTAAGACAAAATGTGTGAACAGAATGTACTTTCTCATATATATATATATATATATATATATATATATATATATATATATATATATATCATATATATATATATATATGACTCGCTAGGTTCTTCTTTTTTTGTAGTTCTTTTATTTCTCTATAATTTTGTTCTTCATGTTCAGCTTTCATATTTTTATTACGTAATTTCTTGTTATGTTCTTTATCTATTATTTCTTGTTTTTGATAAATAATACATATTTCTTTTATATATATATATATATATATATATATATATATATATAAAGGAGAAAAGCTACTCACTGACTGACTGACTGACTAATCACGATATCTCTGGAACTATTCAACCTACAGACTTGAAATTTGGTAGGTAGGTTCCCTTCATGGAGTAGAAGTCAGCTAAGAACGGATTTTGCAAAGTTCGACCACCAACGGGCGTTGAGGGCGCTTAAGGGGCGTTATACATAATTATTTCCATTTTTAAACTATTAGACGTACGGTCTTGAAATTTGGTAAGCGGATTCCTTTCATAGAGTACAGATCCGCTGCAAAATGGGTTTTGTCAAAATCGACTCTCAAGTGGCGTTGTAGAGAATTAAGGGGCATTATAGACAATTAACTCCTTTTTTAAACTATTAGACGTAAGATCTCGAAATTTAGTAAGTTGACTCCATTCATTAAGTAGAGATCCGCTATAAGATGGGTTTTGTGGAAATCGTTTCCTAAGTGGCGTTGCGGGGACTTAAGGGGCGTTATAGATAATTATTTCCATTTTTAAACTATTAGACGTACAGTCATAAAATTTGGTAAGCGAATTCCTTTCATGGTGTAGAGAACCGCTACAAAATAGTTTTGGGGAAAATTGATCCCCAAGGGTCACTGAGGGGGATTAAGGGGCGTAATAGATAAATATTTCCGCTTTTCAACTAACAGAACCACCTGCTTGAAAATTAGAAGGTATGTTCCGTTCATGGAATAAAGTTCCTTTTACAAAGAATTTTGAGAAAACGGACCCCCAAAGGAGTGGGGTTGTGAGGGATTAAGGCATGTTATAGAAAAATTTCTGTTTTTGAATTTAACTCATTTACTTGAAATTTGTTGAGCACTTTTCTTTAGTTGAATAGAGTTCCACTAAGAATGGATTTTACGGAAATCAACTACAGGGGGAAGCGGGGAGAGTTATTGGGGTGTATTGATAGACAAAATTCCCGTTTTTGAACTGCTAAGACTATAATAATAAAATTTGGTTCGCATGCTTCTTTTTTGTTGAATTGGAATCCGCTAAGAATGCTGTCAAAAAGATATTGATGATAAAAATTCCGTTTTTGCTCTGTTAGATTTAGACTTGAAATTTAGCACGCATGTTTATTTTATGGAGTAGAGATCCACTGAAAGTTACTTTGGTGGAAATCCACTTGATTGTTAGGTTAAGTGAGCGAAAAAAATCTTTCTACTTCTATTTTAGATATAAATAGAAATGAGATATTATAATTTTTGTTCTTTTTATATCAAGGGACGAGAATGTAACAGCTATAAATATATTTTTCAATACAATCGAATTCTTAATGCTAGATATCAATAATTAATATATATGTAAACAGTATACATATATACAACATCGTGAAATACCCAGTGAAGCGGGTGGGTAACGGCTAGTATATATATATATATATATATATATATATATATATATATATTTACTTGACTAGGAGGGAACAAAATTACTGGGTATAGTGACCGAAAAATAAGAAGAAAAAAGGTATTTCCCACCTTTTATATATTAAGGTGGGAGGTATTTAATAATGATGTATAACTTTTTTAATTATATATCTTGCTATATATATTTGCTTAAAATTCTAATCTTATATAAAAAAATTTCATTAAATCATTATCATGAATATTCTTTTTCGAAACTCAAATTTCATTTCCTTTCGCATTAGAGGGATTAAAAGCTTTGACAGTTTAATTCGAGTTTCTCTTCGTTAAAAGATTAATAGTTAACATATGCCTTCCTGAGTGGATGAATTTTTCCCCAAAACGCTGCCTAAATTTTCTAAAAATAACTAACACCTCCCTTCACTTGAACACCTGATAGCGTTTTTTACCATTAGATTTTTCTTTGTATTTAAATGCAGAAAAGTGACCATTTCCTCTCTTGAGTGGATAGCACACAAGCGCGCGCCCGAATTAATTCTCCTGATGTTAAAATTTCCATAATAAATCCTGATTTGATAAACATCCAAAATTTTGCATTGTCTTACAACTCCATTCACAAAATGAATAGATTTTTACATCACACACGCACGTATTAGCGAACTTAATTTCGCAATTCAGTGCTAAATTTGAATATACAGCTAAATTAAAGCACAATATGGTTTTACGTTTTCTAATTTCTTGTTTTATCTTTATAAATACTTGTCAGATTCGTTGTCTTGAACAAATAACCTAAAAGATCCTAACCAGATAAGGGTTCTTGAACCTTTGAATCTTCTAGATAAGGAGTATCAAATAAAAACAACTAATTTAAAATTAGTTGGAATATTTTCCAATTTGTAATTGTGTTTTAATAAAAAAATATTTACAAAAATTAAGTGTCATCACTAAAAGCACATTATTTAATTTACTTTCATTAGATAAAAAGTTAGTAAAAGTGTGAAAAAAGTCTCTTTGGTAAAGTACTTGGTATGTCAGAATTCAAAATATTTCAAATTCAGAATATTATACATTTCTTAAAATCCCTTTTTTGTCTGTGTAACCCAGCAGTATATATGTAAACCTAGAATTCAAATGTATTTTTGAATGACATCTACGTAAGCAAAATTTTATCCTATTAGAAATCCACATGGAAACAATTTTTTTCAGTACTATATTTTGAAATACGAATCCTATTTACTTACAGAACATTAACCTGTGTTCCAAAGATATATATTTACATATATATTCTCCTTCATATATTTTCAATATATAACCTCGACCATTTTATTACTTAAATTGTGATCAAAATTGTGAAATATTTTTATACATATATGCTCATTTTTCATACATTGAAATGGCACGAAATAAAATCTTTTTCGTATGTATGGATGGTTTAAAGAAACTAGATCTTAGAGGAGGGCCTAATATTATACTTTGGTTGCTACATTTTAATTATACAAAGAAACTAGTAGTAGTATAATAGGCATAGTGTGATGCTAACCAGAATACTCGGCATTTCAAAGAGAGTAATGTTTGTTTTAATAAAGCATTTTATCCTGGGAATAAAATGTATATCCAATAAATTAATTTTTATAATATATTTCTTATAAAAAATGCATATACAGCTCTCCTTTTTTTAAACCGTCTTTCTTTTTTTTTATTTAAAATTTTTTGAGATGTATATTACATAAGAGAGACTAAGCTTGTAAAAAATAAAAATAATTTAAATGGTATACATAAAACAAAGGTGAGCAACGTGTTTAGCGCGCGGGCCATATAGTGGGTTCCAGAGACCCGCGCATTTTTAAAATGATTGCATTGGTTAGATGAAAAATAATAACTTTAAGTTCAATAAAATTGTGGAAGTTTTATTGAATTTATTTACTGTGCTTATTTCGTATTGCATACAGCTACAAGCACATTTAATTTCAGAACCAGTGTAAGGAAACAAAAGTAGTCCTATTTTTCTACACTTTTTTTTAAAATCATTTGTGAGATGGTAAAATTCTTATCACAGCCTACAAGTTAAAGGGTGTTGGAAACCTAAAATTTTCTTATTATGGCAATTTTGAGATTTTTACATTTTCAAATTGTATAGATTGAGACCTTGCTAAAAATACGTTACTTTAACATCTACGGTAATTAGACACCCTTAAAACATATTTTTAAATAATCATTAAAACTGGGCCACACTCATTTAAATGGCGAAAAATGTAAACAAAATATTTTGTTTTTGCTTAAGCGTTGAATGAATGATGGAAATCAAAACATTTGATCCAGTGTTTACTTGGAGGTACACAAAATCCCAGTGAAAGTGTAAACAGCGTAATATTGCCTCGTGTACCGAAGAAAATATTCGAAGAAATAGAAGTATTATCATTAGGTACATATGATGTAAGTTCATCATTTAATATATGAAATGTATCAAAACCAGAAATTTTGAGAAAATTTAATATTGAGTCTGGTGATTACACGGTACAGGCAATGGAGCGCCTCGCCAAACAGAGGCAGTTAAAGGTTAAATACTCATGTATACAAAAAACAAAGAAAGTTAAGAAAGAAAAATGACTTAAAAGAAAGAGAAGGATGATGAGTTTAAAAAAATGTATATCATTTAGAGTAGAGGGAGGAATGTTTTAATAAAAAAATAATTATACAATTAAGTTCATTTATCTCAAAATGTAAATTTTGATGTTCGATGTACTTTTTCGGGGAAAATAATGTTCACAAGTATGTAAGTTTTTTTTGACATATTTATAATGATGGCTAATATATAATAAAACGAGCTTTTTGTAAAAAACTCAAAAATTTATTTTTCACGAATTTTTTTATGTGAAAATTGGAGCAAAAAAAATTTCACTATGTTTGATAAAATAGTTTATAAATTCTTACAAAATTCAAAATTAGCTAAAAGCTCATTTCGGTATAATGAGAAAGGCGTTCTTCAATTGTATGAACATTTTCAAGCATGTAAATATAACAAACAGATTTTAAGAAGGTACATCGAAAACAGCCAATTTAACATTGTCGGTATAGAGATTTTCGACTCCCTTCATCTCAGCCACCTGCCATCCATATTTAATCTTGTTGATTTTCCTGCAAGAAAAGCTTTGCTCACAAACATAGGCCGACCAAAATATTTTTAAAAAAATTCTCTCAAATTACTTCATATATGGAAATTTTTCAGCAAAGATTTGTCATAGTCAATGTCATAGCATTAAACATTTTGTTTACATTGTGATCTGACTTCAAGTCAATAAGTCCAAGCTGTGATCCCTCAGGGGTAGTATCTTTGTCAGCAGTTAATGAGAACAAATTGAATTTAGACTCAATCTTCTTTAAAATCCTCAAATTTTCTTATGATATCGTCCTTCATTTGCTTTCCTAACAATGAAAAATAAAAGCCGCATGGGAAAGAAATCTTGGTTCAAAGCGGGTTTGACGGCGGCCAGCATAAAAACTCTTTGCAGACCACCTCTGACCCTCTAGTGGCTCATTCCTGGTGTAAAATTATATCAAATTCACACATTTTGTACATTCACACCCTTAGCAAAAACTCGCACACTCATGTAAAAAGTGATAAATGCCAACATCGAAAAATGTGATAAATGCCAACACCGAAAAATGTGATAAATGCCAACAGCTAAAATAATCGAAATAGATGATTCAAAGACAGTAATTGAAGCGAGTCATTATGTTTCCGAATTAAAATAAAATGATAATTTATTGAATTTCAGCAAATAAAAATTTATCAAACCAGAACCTAATACTCAGATATTCCAATAAAACGAAAGGACAAACATTTTAAGAATTAAAGGAAATATATTACAATTATGAAAAGGGAGTTTTATCAGAAAAATATTCACGCTTTTAACATAACATTTAATTAAACTTATCAAATTTATTGAACAATAAGAAAAGAGTTTGATTCTTAAATGGAATGAATTTACCTTTTCTCAGTAGTTTTAATCCCATTAAATTAAATTGAACTGAAAGATAACAATTAAAGAACACATTTACAAAATAATGCAAAGGTCTTTCAATACAATTTCAACACTTCTTGATTTCTAATAAAGAAGTTAAATGCAGTTGAATGATAGCAAGACAAATAGGACGGCCAGAGAGTTGTCTTAAAACTAGATTAATATTTAATTGTATTTTACTATTAATTCTTGAAATACCAATCATTATAAGTTACAGAATATCGATTAATCGATATGCTATTTGATTTTAATTTGTATCGCTCTGTGATACTAGAGTTACTGGTGACGGACCTCGACATGTTTTAACCATGGTATAGTGACAAGAACGATACCTCAGCTGACACACACACATTCCACTCTCCATACATCCATATCACGTCACCATGAGGTATTTAGCCTCGAAAGATTTAATGTGTGCATCAGACACTCTACACGATGGATCTTCAGCAGCACCTGGGCTAGAAACTTACTTAGCGACACCGACCATAATCATTCGTCCACCACAGCTACACGCCATTCTTTGTACCCACAATGTAAATCTAATATATTTAGGCGATACATTTTCTAATGTTATATCTTCGGCTAACAATACCAAGGAATAAACAATAAGAATGCGGGATAAAGTATTTACACTATTGGTCTTCCAATTATTGTAGGTATTTTTTAACTCAGTTAATTTTATACTAGTTGCATTTTAAAACAAATTTATTTCAAAACACATCCGTTTTGTTTCTCGTCAACATCGAGCTTCTGACCAGAAAATATTTCACCTAATTTCTTCTACGAATCAATAAAACAGTTTTATTCTCTCTTTGAAAGTGAAGTTTCAAATTGCACTCAAGCAAGAAAATGCGAATTCCCTTTACTTCTTTCAATTATTGGCTCATTTCGTCTTTTTTTCGGGGATTAAGGCTCCCTAGTGCTCTCTAACCCCTTAGCGCAGGGAAACTTGGACGGGAAGCGTGGTTTTGAAGAAAAAATAGTTTTTCTCTCATCAACAGTTTTTCTTACATCTTATGAAAAACAAAATCACAAATATATAGTACTTTATTTTCGGACACTAAATTACTTGACGTAATAGGTAATTTGGAAATTGTGTCATGTCTATATAAGGATATTGTATGGAACAAATATAAACAGAAACAGGAAATGTATATCAATTTAGAAGCAAGCAAAACGTCAGAACAATTGTAACGCATTTTTGGCAGGTAAACTTTCTTCTATTAAACATAACAGGGTAAGTTCTGAGTACGTCAAGGCTACCTTTCCGATTTTAAAAAAATATTAATAAAAAATATAATAATACGCCGAATACCAAATGAAATACTTAAACAAAATCAAGCTTTTGATGTACAAAAAAAACCAGAAAAGATAACCTTTTTTTGTTGCTTTAACTAAAACTTGCAAGAAGACTCTTGTAAATGTATTTTTTTCGAAACGTATTGAAATAAAATTTCGTTTCAAAAAGTTTTAAATGCTAAGTAATATGTTATAACTCTGTGTGGGGAAGGAGGGTTGAATTTAAACTGAATGTCTTCATTTGGTTGTTGATGGCATGCTTTTTTTTAAATTTAAGGTATTTAAAAGTATTACATCAAAAAATCATTTGGAATTATTGAAAAAATATTTAAGAGATTGTTGTTCAATTTTCAATTAATTTCTAACCCACTGAATGTAGTACAAAAAAAATTATAAAATAACTTAATATGTGTGTACTCGTAGTGAACAATTTCTACTACTTTCATAAGGTATAGCAGAAAAAGCAAAAAGTTATAACACAACTAAAGTAAAGTTTTCACTCGACTCATTCATTGAAAAAAAAACCCTTTTTTACTTATAAGTTCAACATTTGTTATTCAAATAACCTGAAAGCACTTAATATCACTGTTATTTTTCTTAAAACTAGTTTCTGAATTTATCCCTAATTTTTTACATTGCATCCATTTTCAGCTTTCTTAATGAGCTTCCATGGCAACTCAGAAATGTTTCTTTTCCATCTTAGTTTATGTGTAACGAAAAGTTTCAGTTAAAATACCTCAGACATACTTTCCATCATCTCTCTCTCTCTCTCTCTCTCTCTCTCTCTCTCTCTCTATATATATATATATATATATATATATATATATATATATATATACATATATATGGATGTTTGTATGTATGAGAGAGACCTCGCTTCACTCCAACACCGTTCAACCCATCAATATAAAAATTGGCATGCATATGTATTTTTTTTTTGTGGAGAGAAGGTTTTTGTGTTATCCTCTTTGTTGCCGCTCCCTACCAGGTGGTGCTACATATATTAACTTCTGCACCGTTCAACCAATCACCAAGCTGCCAACAGGGTCACCGAAAATGAGGTCAACTTGGCTCTATAGCTAACATTTCGCTATGTTTTCATTGAATAGCCATTATAATATAAGGAGCGGCGTTTCTTGCGAATATTATAATTTTAACATAAAAATAAATATGAAATAGAATAATGTAAACGCATTACACATCTAGATATAAATTGTTTGCAATTTTTTAAGCGTCCATTACACAAAATGTGTAACAATGTGTTACTTTTTTTGAGCAGAAATGAGCTTAGAAGGGTGTTTTCAAAAATCGACCTACAACAGAGTTACGGATGCTATAAATAAATAAAAAATCTTTTTTTTCAGCTGTTAGATTCACAGACTTAAAATTTAACAAATATGTTTGTTTTCTCAGTTGAGACATGCAGAAAGCTTTTTTTTTGTATAATTTGTAATTCACGTAAAATTAACTCATTAAAAATCCTTTTCCTTCTATCTTTTCCCTTGCGAAGAGCGGGTATACCAGCTAGTTTTAACTATAAATTTCAGTGTTTGTAGATTGGCTTGGGATGCATACAAATCTACGCTATTGAATGCATCGTTCTTGAATTTTGGACAAAGCTTATCTCATGTTTCAAAGCAGCCATAAACATATTTACAACAGAAAAAAAATTCAAATTTATTTTTAGTGATTTTTTCTAAAATCTTCTTGTTTATGGTAGAGCTTGTGTGTGTATGGGCGAAGTCACCAAATCCCGTGATATTCAGCGAATAACGGAAAACCGTTGCCTCTCACAGCAACTTTCAAGAGGGAGAGGGGGGAGGAAGGGTTGTAGATAAAAATTTCCTTTTTTGTACTATTATACTTACAGACTTGAAATTTGGCAAGTATATCTCTTTTGCTAAACAAAAATTCGTTAAGAGCGGGTTTTGCGGAAGTAGACTTCCAAAAGGTCGGGTTATGGGGGCGTAAAATATAAATATATTCCGTTTTAGAAACTCTTGTTCCATTCTTTTTAAATCAAGAAGTGAGGCATGTGAACATGATTTTTATATCAATTCTGATCTTTTAAAATAAATAAATACTCATACATTATCATCACTATATTGAAGTGGGTGGGTAGCTGATAGAGTTGTTTACATAATATAGTTATGATCGCAGACGATTATTATTTCATTTTCTTTCGTCACGTGACACCGCTTGCTAATAATACGTTGCATGGATTGAATAAAATAAATCATTTGAGCAATGACTGTTTTAATATTTATCATATAGCATCCATATTTCATAGGATATACATATTTCTCGTTTTAAACTTCCGCGTATCGATTTTCCAATACGTCATTTGTCATTTCTGGACATTTATAAGCAAAATCTAGACGGTTTACTCGCTTTTCCGTGTCTTTTACAGCATTTAGAGATATTTCATTACAGCCCTTTTCGGATTTTGTTTGCGGTAAACTATCGTATGGGTATCGAATATATTAAACTTTTTTGCTTGTTCGATATATGATTGTAGTTATAAACATTTCTTGAAACTAGTAGAGTATTTTCATTTTGTTGAAAAGTTAACAAATACAGGGGTTTTCATCATTCCTTCCAGGGTTTTGAAGCGCTCTTGTCATAAAACTAAGACAGCAAAAAAGAACACATGAAAGAATACGGAAAAAAATCGAGATTTATTTATATATTTTCAGGTACTCTATGTATGAAACCTTGGTGGCACGATGTACATGAATGCGATAGTTCACTTCCTGCCACACTCTACTCAACATGGCACTATCAACATTATTGACTGCACGTGTTATATTTTACTTGTTATCAGTGTTAGCCTCAACTTGGTCTTTTATTCCCTTGGTGTTCGTGCCCCCTTTGCCACGTGATGCATACAAGGATAACATGTGATGTCAAGGACGTTGGAATTTCCTATTTGAGTGGAGTGTGACAGAAACTGGACTATCTCAATGATGTATGCCATGTAACCAAGTTTTCACACAAATAATTCTTATAAAGTAGATAAATAAAGTTTGAATTGTTTCTGTACTGTTTCAAATGTTCTTTTTTACTGTATTCGTCGTAGTTTCTTCCCTATAGGTTTCGAAATCTGAAAGGAAAGCAATACATAAGCTTTATGTAACTGAACACTTTCTTTCTACACTCAGATGGCTAGAAATTAATTGAAATTCGGATAACGACCATTAATTCCTAATAAGTAATTTTTTAGTTAAATGATTCCAAAGTAAATTCAACACCAGTGTCTGCATAAGGGGATTCATTTTTCTACTACTTCACTTGATTCTTTCAAATGACCCTGTCCAGTGCTATCACCAAATCTCAACATCACGTTGGATCTATGATGAAGAGATGAGACCTATATGGCTCTGATTAAGAAACCAGATAACTGTATTTTATTTAAAAACTGTTTTACAAAGTTTTCACTTGCATAATAAATATTAATTTCTCTTTGACGATTCTGGTTGTTTTAAAGAATACATAATCACGATTTTCTTTCCATCACTTAATTCGTAAACGTTTTTTAACGATTAAAACGTGGCGTTATTTGAAGAAAATCTATCAAAAGGTCAATGAAATGTAAACACTGAATACAATTTCTGTTTAAATTAGCAAACATAGATTATACCTCGATAAAAAATGTCAATTTCCCTATTTTCAAAAAGTTAAGCTATGTTAAAGGTTTATTTATTTCTCCGTGCATATAAAATATGAAATATTTGTAATTTGGGCGTATAGCGTAAAATTATATATACTTTCTTTCCCACTTTCCTCGTCTTTTTCTTTCAGATTCGCCCCGTTCAGTTTGAGCCTCTAAGGGTCACGTAAGTGTGCAATGAACAGTGAACATGAAATGAACAAGGATTTTGTCCAGTTTTCCTGTCACAAAGTTGAAAATACTTGCGCTTTCGATTTATTTAAGATTGAATACGTTTCAAAATCTGAATTTAAATAAGATTTTTTAATATTTTGTGGATAATTGAAAGAAAGAAAGGGAAAATTAAACGTCTAATGTACGAAATATATTTTATTTTCATTCGAGGTTCTTGAATTCACTATTCCCATTTTTTTAGCATGCTTATAATTTGGCTTTCTTTCGAACACTATAATTTGAAATATGTGTTGTAGTATAATTTCCATCTTTAATGAGCGAAATGTCAGTCTTATATGTATTAGCTGATAAAACTAAATGCGTTTGTAACTCTTTTAGTTGATTTATCCTTGAGTATATATTTACTCGTTCTTCCCACTTCGCTTAGTATTGTTCGACATTGTAAGAATATAGAAGGGTGATTCATAAGTAAGGTCTCCAATAGTATACAATGAGCTTCCGACGAGGTGAAATATTAACATAGAAAAGGAAATTTTTATTACTCTTACATATTGGAACTCATTTCTTAACATACCACTAACACGTCCGTACAATCGCTCTATCCATTTCTTCCTTCCGTCCACGAAGAAAGATTCTGGTTGGCTGCGTATCCATTTGCGCACGGCTGCCTGAACTTTGTCATCATGGATTCTTTATTATGACCCAGAAAGCAAGAGACAATATATGGACCATTGTCATCCTGGTTCTATGAGTGTCAAGGAATTTAAAAGTTTAATGTCAGCAACAAAAGTTATTTTCGCCATCTTTTGGGATGAAAAGGGTGGACACTAAGAAGAATTTCTGACTAAAGAATTGACTGTGAATTACGACAGGTACTGTCCAACTTTACGATCAACGCATCCGCAGAATCGTACCGGAGAGTAACGTCTTTCTTTTGCATCGCCGCAATGCAGTGAAGAAATACCGGACGTCATGGGAAAACTGAAATTCACGGTGGATCCATGACCTTCTTGCAGCCCAGATTTGGCACCGTCGGACTTTTGGATTTTCCCAAAATTGAAGAAGACATTAAAAGGTCAACGTTTTTCAATGGATGCTGAAATTTATACACAGCCAACCAGATTCTTTCTACGTGGACGGTATGAAGAAATGGATAGAACAACTGAACAAATGTCTAGCTGTTTGTGGTGACTATGTTAAAAATGAGTTTACATAATGTAAGAGTAATAAATTTCCTTTATTTTGATACCTCTGTTATTATTTTATTTTGTTGGAAACTTATTTTATACTATTGGAGACCTTACTTATCAATCACCCTTTGTACACCATTTTTTATAGTTATTGTTATCTAAGTCCTAGAATTAAGCCTATTGTATTGAAAAATAACTGCTTGTACTGCTTATCTCTTGACTTAAAAACAAGATTTGAATTTCTAAAACAAAATATATTTATCATTTATGTTCGTCTCTCTCTCGTAATTGATTTTCTCAAACACTATTTTTAGCTGATTTCTGCTCATTAAATGAAACATGCTTGCCATATTCCACGTTTGTTTAGTCTAATTGTTCAAATACGGGGATTTTTTATCTATATCGAATACTGCAAAACCAGTTCTGAAACGAATCTCCACTCAATAAAAGAAACATATTTTACTCAATTTCAAGTTTGTTGATGTAATAGTAATATTTTTTTTAGTCCTTAACTCCTTGTCAACCCCGTTGAAAGTTGATTTGAGAAAATCCGCTCTTAATGAATCTCTACTCATTAAAAAGAATTTTTTTCTGCCAAATTTTATGATTAAACTAAAACACAGAATTATAATTTGTTTCATCTTAACACATATTTTTCTCTACAAAAATGTGTGTTATGATCTATGTTTCAATGCCTGTAGCCTTGGTAGCCTTGCTGCAAAAAATATTACAGTAAACGATTGCCACATAATGACAAGTAAAAAAACAGGAAAAGAGATGCCCTTGTTCCTCATCACTTTGGATAAGACAGAGCAAAACAAAGGAGCCTACCATGTCACCGACATAGGCTACATGAAGGTCGAGTCACTTAGGCCAAAATACGGCCATCCCCAATGCTTCCGTTGCCAGGGCTTTTTTCACTCCAGCAGGTTCTGCACTCGAACACCCAGATGCGTTAAGTGTGCAGGAAACCATCTTGCAAAGGAATGCAGTAAGCCTATAGATCAAAAACCCAAGGGCTGTCTGTGCGAAGGAGAGCATCCTGCCAGCTTCCTGGGTTGCCCCAGAAACCCAAGAAACAAGAAATAAGGTAGAAAAGGAGGAAACATCGAACAAAAACGCTGCCAAGCCCGAAAAAACCATAATCAACACCCCTGCACCACTCAAGGTCAATTTCTGGGAGCAGCGGGCGAAGAACGCCACACCACTCCAATAGCCTAACCCCAGCACCTCCAAAAAGCCGTCCCAAGCCACATCCTCATCAGCCCCTACATCCGTCGTGTCTGCAGAAGACATTTTCGATCAGTTAAACTCCCCTGCAGTGAGAGAGACTTTTGAACTGCTCGAGGAATTCATCAAAATAGCCACCATCATCCCCACAAAATACGGCCGCCTCCGAGCCATTCGTCAAATGCTAGGAAATGAAATCAACATTTAATACCCGCCGTAGAAACAGGTCCAATCTGACGGTTATCTCCTGGAATGCCAATGGAATAAGATCAAGAATTGAAGAATTCAGGAGTTTTATCGCTGACTGGAACCCTGACATCGTTAATCTCCAAGAAACTCACCTCCAACCACCCCATAGCTTCCTCTTCTCAGATTATAGCATCTATAAAACAGACCGCACCTTCCGAGGGGGAGGAACAGACAGCACCTTCCGGGGAGGAACAGACAGCACCTTTCGAGGGGGAGGAAAAGCCATCACCAAACTTTCATTAACAACAATAGCCTTGAAACCACCGCCACTAAACTCATCCGACAGAATGATCAACCAGTAACAATAGTATCTGCCTACCGTCCCCCAAGGAAACCAATTTCTAAACAAGACCTGCATCGAATCTTCCGGAACCAAGGTTACGTCCTCTTCGCCGGAGATTTGAATGCGAAACACGTATCTTGGAGCCCCCTCACTCAACCCGGAACTTTGATTCGGAGATTCTGTGATAGAACTGGATACTCCCTCATCGCTCCACCGGAACCAACTCACTTCCATCGCAGTAGCAGAAGCACAACAATAGACATAGCCATCTGCAAAGTTATGACCGTAACAGATTGTTCTTCTATCCCAGAGCTCTCTAGTGACCTCAACGCTGTCCTCTTTGAGGTGAGCTTGGATAACTATACCTCACCTGCCCTTAGTACCTACTCTTTTCCTAACTGGTATAAAAATTCCAGGAAATTCTCACTAACACCCTTCCAGGGAATCCTAAAATCTCCAACCCTAACGACATAGAAAATGCCATTAAAAATTTTAACGACTGCTACAATAGTGCCCTTTCTAATAGTTCTATTTTTAAAGGCATTAACAAACCCATCCTTTCTATTCCCCTCTTCATCAGGGAAAAAATTAAATCTAAAAACAGAATTAGAAGAGCTTGGCAGATTACAAAAAAATCCTATGCTTAAATCCCAACTCAATAAAATGCAAAAAGAAATAAAAAAAGATCTAAATAACCATAAAAATAATAAATGGACTGAATTATTAACCGAAACCACCCCTGATGATGTGTGTGTGTGTGTGTGACTCTCTCTATAAATTAGTTAAGTCAATATCTAGAAAAAAAACCTTCCATGTTCCTCCTCTTGTTGGCCCCATGGGCCTCTATTACAGTACTGAGGACAAAGCTGACTTGTTTGCGGATTCGCTAGAGAGCTCCTTCCAAGAAAATCCAGAGCCATACGATGATGACTTCATAGACCATGTCGAAGAAAGAGTCGACAATTTTCTGCACCGCAACTCCAGACGCTACACCGCTCCACTGACCTCACCTCAGGAAATAATGGATATTATTCTACAACTTAACAACAAAAAAAGCACCTGGCAAAGATGGCATAAAAATATCGCATTAAAGGCCCTTCCTCTCAACGCCATCACCAACATCACAAAAATATTCAATAGCTGCTTACAACAGAATTACTTTCCTCAAGAATGGAAACACGCACTCATTACGGTCATACCTAAACCAGGAAAAGACGAAAAATTCCCTGAAAATTACCGTCCAATAAGTTTAATCAGCTCTCCCTAGGAAAGATTTTTGAAAAAATACTTCTCAAACATATCAACAGCTACTGCGAGGAAAACAATATCATCCCGGATTTCCAGCACGGATTCCGCCGACAAACTTCCACACAGCACCAGTTGCTTCGAGTAACTAACCTCATAGTAAATGGATACAATAACAAAACCTACACAGTCGGTCTGTTCTTAGATGTCAAAAAAGCCTTCGACAGGATGTGGCACGACGGCTTAATCTACAAAATGATACTCTTCAAGTTCCCAACCTATCTAATTAAAAGTATCCATAGTTATCTGGACAATAGAACTTTCAACGTTAAACTAAATAATGTGCTCTCCAGCCAACCCCTATCCTAGCTTCGACCCCTCAAGGTTCCATCTTAAGTCCGGCTCTCTACAACATTTATACTAGTGACTTTCCCACGGACAATAATATGACAGTGTGCCTCTTCGCCGACGACGCTGCAATTCTTTGTACAAGAAACACGGTGGAAGAGGCCGTCAATCTCACCCAAAATTTCATCCATAAACTGGAACTATGGCTAACCAAGTGGAGGATAGCCATAAATACCGACAAAACACATGCTATTGTTTTTCGAAAAACCAGATCACACAATAGCCCTCCCCCCTCCAAATCTTCAATAGAAGAATAGAATGGACCTTTCAAATTAAATACCTTGGACTCATTCTAAATGACAATCTAACGTACAAACCGCCCTTTGAAGAAACAACAAAAAAATTCTTTGGGGAAATGAGAGGGCAGACTTTTTGGCAAAAAAGGGAACGGGTATCCTTCAGAACTTTCGCAGAGACCTGACACTTCATTCTGCCAAACTGGAAATTAAAAGGATTTTTAGGGAATCATTTCGCCTTGCAACTTCTCGTGTTGCTCGAGATAAGCCTTGGAGTACACTATGTAAGAAATCCCACGGTATTCCAAGTTCTCCTCGTGCTGCTGCTGTGGCTAAATTTAGACTTTTAACCGGACATGACTGCCTTTGTGCTCATCTGTTTCGTTTTAACTCAGTGACTTCACCTATCTGCGTTTTGTGTGACACTGGACAAGACATGACTGCCGCTCATTTGGACGAGTGCTCTGCACTGAATGATCTTAACTGCATTGTAAAAAGGTATTGGAGAGCCCGTTGCCTAATGACCTGATGGTCAATGGCCTGGCATTTGTAAAATAAATAAAAAAAAACCAAAAAAATTCTGGAGAAAGCTCTACTAGCTCATCGATATCCTCGGCAGGAAATCAAAAGTATCACTGTTTGTTTATAAACAGTATATCCGCCCCCCCCCCTCCTGGACGGCTGCTTGATCTGGGGATCCGCAGGCAATGTTCACATCGAAAATCTACAAAGACTTCAAAATAGAGCACTACGAACAATAGCCAGAGCCCCTCGATTCCTACCGAGATACATCCTGCACGGGGAACTACGAGTAGAACCTATTCACCACAATCATAGCGGAACTAGCTTCCAACTTTCATTCTTCTATCCCCTACCATAGCAACGAAACGATAAATACTCAAAACCACTTTCGTAATCTCTCAGCTGAAGCGTCAGTTGTCGTTCCTTCAACCGGTTCTCTGAGCCGGTTCCCTCCCCTCTATAACAGTAGAAGAAGCCTAGACATATAGGCTGGCTCTTAGGCGCAAAATATATGCCAGGTGTAGAAGAAACACTCTTAAGGAAAAGTTATAAAGAAAGGTGCTTTCTTGTATGTAGAAAGCTTTATGTGGATGTGTATAGTGAATAAAATAACTATTTTATACCCAAGAAGGTGAAATCTAACTATGGAATAAAATATGGACTTCGAATCTTTCAACCCGTGAGGGCCAATTTCCGGTGTACTTCAGGAGTTGATCAATGGAAAGAAATAAACAGGAACCGTGTTTTATACCTGACATCATTTTCACTCTCAAGGGAATATTTTGTTTGTTTTGGCGAATTTTTTGTCCCCGCTTCTAACACGCCTGAAAGACGAAGAATATTATAGCAGTTTTTAAAAACTTTTTGCTTCAGCTTTTGATATCCAGTAATTTTTTTTAATGAATAACTATTTTTACTAGAATTATAACTGTCAAAAAAAATAGAAAAAAAACTTATTCTACTCTACTCCTAGAAATAAAATTATTAATTGAATTTTACTTTTTTCGAAAAGTGATTTTGAATTACTAGCAATGGATCGTTTAAATTAGACTTTTAAGAAAGACGAGTAGAAAGAACGAATAAAGAATTGGAATAAAAACAATCCATGATTACGTATACGTATAGTAAAATGCTAAAATACGTATTTAGTAAAATGCTTCACTCTGTATGTGAAAAATTTCTTCTCTATTTCATAAAAAATTACTTCGTACAAAAGCTTTATACTTTATTTTAAGGAGGGAGAGAACTGTCAACTCCAGGGGATAAACTGAATTTTTTTCGCAAGTTGTGAAAAGAACTATATCTTTTTGAGGTACTTAATATTGTTATGTTTACCTGCACATTATTCATCCTTAACTCAACATAAAAAAATTAACGAGAACAAGTTAAACAAAAGCCATATGGCGCTTGCTTATATTTAAAGTTACATTGTTGTTACACAGCTACTGTTCATGCCAAATGTAAAAAAAAAAGCCGCCGTATTTTAAAATACATTTATAGGCTTAAAAAAATATAGGATACAAAACAGATAGCAACGCAGCTATTTCCTGTTTTCTTGAAGTGTAGTTTTTTACAGATGATTTTTTACAACTTCTTTAGATAATGCATTTCTTATTTATATATTTTTTCTTTTACAAACTTTTTCTAAAGGGAAAGAGAAAATACTTTATAATCTAAGATATTGCAAGTTAAAAAAATAATTATTTTTCTAAAAGTCGAAGTCACACACACCTTTGCTGTTGATGATATTTATGATACACTCACACAAAATAATGAAAGAAGGGAAAAACTGCAATTTTTGTATTTACCTTTCTTGGATGAAATGTCAATAGCGAGAGATGATGCATTAGAAGTTTCAGTTCAAATAAACTTTAAAATGACTAAAGTTAATTTTCATTGATAAGAACCAAATAATGGTACCTTTACTGTCTACTTATAATGATTTACGAATATTAATTTTCTTACGTAATATGTTACATTTGGTTAACTCGAGTGCTGAATGAAAAGTAAAACTTATGCCTCCAAACAAAGAGAAAAATGTTTAGTTTCGATCCTATTCACTCGTGTGGTCTTGAATTGAGAGGTAAATGATTTATAGGCATGCGTTCTAATTTTCCAGTTTCGTTTCATCGTCATCTCGGTGGCACTCGTATTTCTTTATTACATTGTCTTTATATAGGTACTGGAAAGAACCTACTAAAAATTTCTAGTCAAATAATCATTCAGGAACCTTTGGAATTATGTAGAGATATTTATTTTCGTCATTAAATCTGTAGGATCCAAATTGTATTTAGGTAAACTTCTACTCACTAACACTATTTATTGAAAGAGTAGGGCCTCTTGACCTTCTAACGATTTCAACAGAGTTTAAACTTTCCATATACATTGCTTACAAAAATTAGGGGAGCACATAGATTTAACAAAATTACGTAAATACTTCTGGTATAACTAACGTAAAATAAAACATCCATATTCTAAAGTGCAGTAGAAAATAGAAGAGAAAAACTTGATATGAAAATTAACATTCATGACGCCAAACCCCCAAAAAGGATATAAATGCAGATCACTGCTGATTTCTATTGTCTCAGTGTCGAAATTCACCCTTTTGGCAATTTTTTGCAAACATTTGACTAGAAAATGCCCTAATAGCAGGATGTACAGGAATCCCCGGCTGGGTGCATTATCCGAAGTAGAGACGCAAGGCATTGTAGAATGCGCTTTAGGGGCAAGACTGGCATATTCAAAAGACAGGGTCCTCTCGACGTCCGCCAAGGCAACGCACCACCACAGCAAATAATGACCGATAGAGCCTGTTAACAGCTCTTCCAAACAAAACAACCCGTGTGACGAAAATTCAAAGACAGTTTCTTTTGGCACCATGACTAAGGGTGTCGAGCCAAACAATCCGAAACAGGCTTCATGCCAGGGGGTCTGTATGCGTGTAGGTCAATGGTATGTATTCCATTGAACGCAAGATAGTGGGCGGTCTGAAGAAATTCGGCTGCTGTGTATCGAGAATGGGTCCAAAATGAGTGAAGTCAAGAGTTGATTATGAATGAGTCCCGATTCTTTGTTTTGGTATGGTGAGAAAGGGGACACTGGAAATATCGCACTGCACACAGAAGAGTTGGTTTGATAGTATGAGATGGAATCTTCATAGGTGAACACATTGACCTGCATATCCTTCGGAAAGACAATTTGTCGACTTAAAGGTGTGGAGACAGGATCGTAAGACACCATGTCGTACCTCACGTTGCAGCTATTGGAGATTTCTTTCTTTCCATGCAGGATTATATCAGACTTCATACATTTCATCTTGTAAAGAACTTTGATGAAAGTGAAACAATACAGGTTATGGGATGAATAGCATGTTTTCCTGATCTTAATCTGATCCAGCATGTTTGGGACACACTTGGACGATGAGGTCCTGCAAGACCAAGGCATTCTTTTGCTTGAAAAATAAGATAATTGAACTTCATCAACAGTGAAACATTATTTTTAATGTCGTAGCCTTTTCGGAGGACCACATACCTTATTAAACCTCCTGTATCATTTCCAAGCAATGGTTTTTTTTTGTCATTCACATTAATCAAATTGTTGCTCTGAAGCATGATTTCATGCTTTTTATAGTATTCTAAAAAATTAAAGTTCCCATAAAATTGTTTTTTGATTCTTTTTGTCAGTATTGTGATTGCTACACCCTTATTTTCCATTTTAAGCCCATTCATGCCCATCGCGCAACGGTTTCTTCATTATTTTGCTTGCTCCTCTAATTTTGTGATCATTGTACAAGAATATATCAGTTGTCCGGAAAGTATGATTACACTTTCGAACATCAATTGAAAATAAACAAAGATGTTCACTTACGTGGCTTTTTATCTTCCATAAAAAAATACCAAAGTTTTTCTGATACAATGTTTTATTGCGCAATTTCAATGTGCGCATCATTAGTCGCGCGCAACACATCTGAGTCTATAGCAGAACTCTTACTGCGTTCTATGAAATATTGCAAGATACATTGCTCTGAATGGTGGATGTTATTCGACTTTACAGTTCATTAATGTCACTGATTAGAGATTGATAAACATGTTTTTCCCATATTCCCATATATGAAATCCAAAAGTATTATTTTCTGGAGGTCTAGATGGCCAAAGTACACTGCCTGTTGTCATAAATATTTAATGCATTTGATCAATTGGAGATTTTGTTTATATCTGGTGCAAAAAATATAAACGTAAGGCTTTCATTCTGTATATGTGTCGAAGACTTAAATTCAATATAAATTATGTTACGACTTGCACTTGTTCTCGCAGTGTAAATACTTTGAAGCAAGAATGTCATAAAACGTGGACATTGCACTATCTGATTTGCATTTCAGTAACAGAAATTGTAATCTTTTCTTTATGGAACATAAAAAATCGTAAGTGAATATCTTTGTTTATTTTTAATTTATTTTTGAAAGTGTAGCCATACTTTTCGGAAACACTACATAACAATAAATTAATAATTACACTTGAATGAAAAAAAAGTTAAATCAATATTTTTTTTAAAAAATAGCAATGAACAATTTAATACACAACAGCAGATTGAAATTTTCCAAGTAGATATAATTAAACTCACTTAAAATATCAAAATAACCTCTTTTACCATGATAAATTGTTTCAATTTTGATTTTCTTATTTTGAAAATAACTATTTTTTAATGATTTTAAATATATTGAGGTTTCACGTAAGACTTGACATCATCGAAATGACCTTAATCTCTAGACACAAAAGGATTCACATAAAAAAAACAAAAGTTTAATAAACCCGAAATGTGAATGAAAAACTTAGAAATAATAATAATAATCTACGTCTCTCACTATAAGAAAGAAAGTTAAAAAAAAACACAATTCAAATGAAGAACAACCATTTTGTGCTTTAATTCAACAATAAAAAGATCGATATTTCAATCTCGCAAAATTGGGCTCTATCCACCCGAAAAACAGAGAATCCTTTCAAGCATCTTGAAAGAAAATAATTCTTTTCCTCTCAGAGAATAACTTCATAATGGAATTTGCGTGTATCGGATTTTTTTCAGACTGAAGTTAATTTATCGAAGAGCAACTAACGCTGATTTTTGAATAGGCCTTTTTAACGAATACGCAATTCAAGATTGGAATGAATGGGGTATATTCTATTTTTTCTTACTTAGAAGCGTATTAAAGAACAGAATATGGAATTAAAAGAACAGTTTTGGAAGACATTCGAAGTATTGGAACAACTTAATAAATAATTAGAAGACTTATTTAAGCCCATTTTATATTTTCTTCATGGGAAAAAAGGGAAATTAATTATCGAAGTTTATTTAATCCGCTTATTTTAATAAGAGTATATGAGGAATAATAAGTTCTTTTATTGGAATTAATCGGAATCTAATTTAATTCTTTCGTAGATTTCTTTTTGAAATCGGATATTTCTATTTCGACTTTAATATCAATAATTGTTAAAATTTGATTACTAATCTTTCTTACTTTATAAGATTTGGTATAAAAATGACTGGAGTAAATTAACTCTTCAGTTTCTTTGAAGAGAAATTAAAATCGAAGAAAGTATTGATTGAAAAGAGTAAAATTATGAAATTGGTGGTCATATTACCCGATACTGCAGTGCTTCTCCAACTTTCAATAATTGCGCGACCCAAAATTCAATCATAATTGTCATCACGCCCCTTCCTCCCAACGTAAAATAATAGGATTACACAATACTTCGACGCTAAAGCTACAAACGACTTTAATCTCTTAAGTGCCCCCAGCGTATATAAACGTCTCGCTCAGCCAATGCGTAAATTGAACTTGACGTGTATATACGTCTGGCCGAAATACAATCTTTTCTGCTCACTACTATCCATAAAATTATTCCTAAGGTTTTGGAATGCAATAAAAGGAACTTGACAGTGTTTGAAAAGGATTTACTTTTTTCAGAGGATTTGCTTATTAAGAAGACTTGGCACCTTTCAAAAACCGAAAATCGATGAAAATATCGATTTTTCAATTTTTAGTTTAAAATGTAGTTTGATACCTTTGGTACAATTGAGGGAAGTTTCGAAACGATCTGATTATTTTAAACGCAGTAAAATGCATTTTAAATATTTTGACAGCTCTGTCAGCAGTTTAAATGCCACGCCCACCTCAATGTTTACATTTTTTTACTTGAGAATAAATCCATTATTTTACATTAAAAACTACAGAGAAGCAGAGTAATCCGTTAAGCTGTGACTGTAACTATCAGCAAAGTTGTTTATTTACATTAGCTTTGCCATTTTCGCTTGCTGTGTGATTTTTAGTTTCATTAGTTTTTAACTTCATAGAAACCTAAAACAGCATTTTTTAATGCTACTTCAATATCATATAATTCATTTTATTAGTTGTTGTTATCGCTAATATGCCTCTTAGAAAACGTTCAGTACGTGCTTTGCAAATGAATGAAAAGCGATGGTGTAAAGCGAAAAGTTGATTGTGAAGTGAACAAAAATTCAGTTTTTCAAATGTACGCCTGGAAAAAATTGAACACTGTGGTAAAAAAAAGGATACCTCTGCTATTGGAAATTATATATTGGTGGACTTCAACCAAGTTAACAATCTTCGAAGTGCAAAGTTTTGAGATCTACTGTAAAAGACTGTCGTGCTCAAGGTATTTCTTTAGGTGGTAAAGCTCATGGTAGTTTGAAAGAAGCCACGATTAAAAAATTAACTACTTACTACCAAAAGGCTATTTTAAGAAACAAAGGGGATGTGAATACTATGAAAACAGCAATATATGCTACATTGTTGCATAGCATTTCTACAGATGCTAAACCTCAACATTCAAAGTGTCCTGCAGGAGAAAACTCATGGTGTTTCTACCAATCTGCGATTGCTAATGGGGAAAACCTAACAATCATAAATTAAATGTAGGAACACCAATAAATGAAAAGTTTCTTCCAAAAATTCTACCGATTTATCAAAGACTTGCATCTAATGAATTGTTAGAAAGATGCATTCGATGTGGAACACAAAATGCAAACGAAAGTTTGCATAGCATGATTTGGGCAAAGTGTCCGAAAGAAATTTTCGTAAACAAAAAAGACGTGTTAAGCGGGCAGTAACAGAAGCTGTCTGCGAATACAATAAGGGTACAGTACGCACCATTGTAGAAACACAGAAAGCATTAGGTGTAGCTACTGGAGGTTCAACGAAACAACTTGCTACTATCTTAGATTGTCGAAAACAAAAATTTAGAAAACGTCGTCAAAATGCCAGTAATAAGCTGGCTCTTAAACTTATTAAAAAAGCAATACATAAAAAAGAGTTATTAGCTAGGAGGAGAGAAGGAATGACTTATGGCGCAGGCCAATTTTAAAACAAACCTGTTTTGAAAAAATAATACATTTAGCATAAATTTGTTTTACTTTTTATTTTATTTTAGATATTGATTTAAGTAGCAAATTATTTTTATAAAAGCTTTTAAATTTTCTATTGCACATTTCATGTATTTTTATTACATTTATTTCATGTATTTCATTTATTTTTTAATATATTTCATAGATGTTTCTTGTAAAAATAAGTCACAATGATATTTCCTATTTTTCGTAATTTTGGGCTCACAGACAGGCACTTTAAAAAAAAAGCTTATATTTTTGTTTAATATTTTGAAATTGAATTGTGTGTGTATTATGTTTTTATTTTAAAGGTATATATTTATACAACATATTGAAAAATTATTACAAAATTTAGACATTGTTTTGATATATATTTGCTGATTGGTATTCTTAAAAATGCATTTTCTCAGTTCGAGTTTTTTCATGAAATCATGGTCTTTAAAAGTACAAAACTTCTACAGATATTTATCAAACAACTTGAATTTTGGTGTGTATCTTTATTACAATGTGCTTAATTAAATTAGGGATCCATTTTTCAATATTTTGAATAGAAAAAAATTTTATAAAAGTAAATGTAGCAGAAGTCATGTTTTTTTAGCTTTTTTCCATTAATGTTTACATTTTATTTTTTTCCCAAAACTAATTTGTTTGTTGCAAAATCGATCCCTAAAGTTATTACTCATAGTCTAATAAATCCAAAAAAAAATTTTGGTGTCAAAATAATGATAATTGTAAAAGAAGAAGAATTTTGAAAATCGGTAAAATTTTTTAAAAACTTTAAATTTTAAATTTTTTTTTTTTTTAAATTTAGGAATTTTTTCATGGTGAAATTTCTTAGTTTAGTAGTAACTGTTAATAATATACAAAAAAAATATTTTAAAAACCTTAAATAAAAAAAAATTGAAAAAAGGCGCCGAGTCCCCCTTAAATCTCTTCCCCCCAATGCACCACAAACGCGTGCGTACGTTCAAAACGGTGGCATTGCGGAGTGACTTTTAATTGGCGGTTAAAAGATTAATTATAAACCGTACCAATTATCAAGATAAGTGTTAATTTTTGAATATAATTTTATATATGGCAAGCCCGTTGGAGTCACTGGTAATTATTAAACTTAGTACTGCTCAAAATTATTTATAAAATACATTGTGTAGTACTGATACATTTGTAAGTGTATTGTAACAGTGTAAATGCAGTTTTATTATTATTATTATCATTATGTGAGAAACTATTTTGTTTGCTTACTTTCAATAAGTCAATAATTGTTTTAAAATCTTTTTTTTTTTCGTATTTTCATTTTTATGCTTGTGCCCCCACCTCCTAGAGTTATCGCACCCCACAGTTTGAGAAACACTGCAATAATATGATGAAGATAGTAAATTTTCCACGTGATACAGAATTTTTGTTTTTATAAGCACAGAATTTGTACAAGCCCTTTTCATCCCGTGCCCGCTTGACGTTGAATTTCGAGACAACCTCTGTTTCCATTTATTTAAAGAAAAACTGATTTTCGGGAATTATGAGTTGCGATTGAATAGCTAAGAGTTTAGTGAATGTCAGAATTTTGATTTATCTTTAAATAATGTTTACAGTTTCATACACAATTTTAACCCTTTATCTACCGAATTATGATTTACTAGTTTTTTTCATGCAAATTTTTTTCTGAAACACTACATTGAAAAAAAAATAAGGGACATACATAAACAAAATACTCAATTTTGGGAAATTTAATTAATTAGAGCTAATTAATTAAATAAAGACATTCAACTGTAAAATTAATTATACACACTGTTCTCTTAAAATAAATAGTCAAATCTTTTTCTAAGATCTTCATTAACATACAAAAAAAAATGACACCTTTGGACAATAACTATTTTTTCTGAACAAAAATGACAATCTACGTAATCCACTGAAAACGCAATGTCTGCTATAAAACTATTCGTCTTCCGCGCTAAAATACGCATCATAGTACCCATGCTGCCCAATATCTTGAAAGAGTGAATTAAAAAGAATATTCCCCCTGCTAAGTATCATCAGAGTATTTGTAAAAACAGTTATTTATGTAATTTTAGTGGTACATATAAGTATCTTGGATAGATAAAGGGTTAAGTAATCTACTCAAGTATTGTGTATTGTGCACAAAACTAATTGTTATAATCGTGATCTCTTAAAATAATATCATTACTTGAGGGATCATAAAGCTATTCGCCTAAAAGGCATATTTTATTACAAATTAAATAAAACACAAAAACAGTATATTCATTTGTAAATTGCCAATGTTCCCAGCCTTAAGCTAGATAAAAGTTTTAGTCCTGTGTAAGGTTGGAAAATTTCGAAATGATCAGTTCTCAGGTGTGGCTGTCTCCGCCACCCCTTTCGCTGCTATGTTTCAAAGTCAATTCAGCCTAGATGTTGCTCCGCAGACTCCGGCACTCCGTCTTTCAAAGGTCACCGATGCTGCTGTCACTTGGTCCTTGAGATGCGGTTGCCACTGCAACCTCTATCGATTACCTCCGAGGGAAAAAAACTGATGTGAACTGAGTAATGCAGAAGAGAGATTGAAGGAGAATTATAAGGTCATCGTCAACTTGCGAGCCAACTCTTTAAACCCTTTCAGAAGGCCTCTTTCACAACCCCAATCATTTACGATTGGCGAGTGTAGTGGATCGGTCCTCCTCGCTTTAGCCCCAACTCCATTTGTGTTTGGAGATATAAGACTGGCGCGTCTGAAAACCACTTCGCACCGCATCAGGCCAGAGAGAGCATTCCTATTCATTTAAATGGTTTGCGGCCCACATACGTGAGAGTGACCCAACAAAGGAACCTGCTCACTGGAGCGTTCTTTCTATTGATCACTGTCACTAAAAATCGTCTGGGTGTGAGAGAAAGAAAAGGTTTCACAACAACAAAGCAATTTTCAGAATCAGCTTACATCTGTTTTGCTCCTGGTATGAGGTCTTTTTTGGAAGATGTAACACTGCTGGCCATCGTAAATGCAACACCCTGAAGGACGCATGCAAATAACATGAAAATTACAGCATGCAATAGCGGAGGTGAGATATGTTTGTGCAAATGATTAGAATTTCAGCACAGACACACATCACGCGCGCCTATGGTGCCACCTCAAAGCGCTATTCACGGATTGGAGATTTCGACGATTTCAAGTTCGGCAATTGTTTTTCTTGTGGTTTTTTTCAAAACCCAATCAGTTATGTCTCGTAGGAAACAGCGATCAGTTTTTGATCAAGTATCCGAGTTCGACAGAGGAAGGATAGTGGCCTACCGAGATATTGTGGATTATCTTTCAGAAAAATCGGTAGTCGTGTTGGACGAAACCAAACAACTGTAATATGGATATGTGACCGTTGGATGCAGGAGGGTACGACGGACCGACGTGGTAGATCGCATCCATCTCAGTGCACCACTTCACGTGAGGACAGGCAAATTGTGCACATGGCAGGGACGCATCGCTCAGTCACATCACGAACAGCCCATTGAGTCTGTAACGCATCATCCAGTGTTTGCGCGTACCATTCAACGCCGTTTACAGCAGATTGGTCTACCCTTGACGCAGAACCACAGAGGTCTCCGCCACCAATGGTGTGATGAAAGAAGGATGTGGGTGGCAGAATGGAATGAAGTTGTCTTTACTGACGAGTCACGCATCTGTCTACAACACCACGATGGTCGGATTCGCGTCTGGGGACACCGTGAAGAGAGGATGCTGAACAGCTGCGTTATACACCGACACACTGGTCCTGCAACGGGTATTATGGTATGGGGTGGTATTGGATTTCACTGTCGCACTCCTTTAGTACCCATTGCCTGTACCTTAAACAGCCAGAGCTACATCTCCGAGGTGTTGGAGCCAGTTGTCCTTCCTTACCTTCAGGTCTTGGCCACAGCCATATTTCAACAGGATAATGCACCACCACACGTGACCCGTATTGTCCAATGATTTTTCGTCAATCACCAGATTGAATTGCTTCCCTAGTCGGCTCGCTCTCCGGATCTTTCGCCGATAGAAAACATGTGGTCCATGGTTGCTCAACGATTGACCCAGATTACATCCTCCAGCTGCCACACCAGATCAACTTTGGCAACGTGTGGAAGCTGCTTGGTCTTCTGTACCCCAAGAACCCATCCAAAGTATCTTTGAATCAATGTGGATGCCTGTGGCAGCGGTGATCTCCAACTACGGTGGCTACTCTGGCTACTAATTCTGGCAGGAACCACATTTCACAGAAGTCTCTAAATTTAATCATTTGATACTTGGTCAACATGTTATCTACAAAATAAATTTTGTTGTGCTATCTCTTGTCTTTCTCAGTGTTGCATTTACGGTGGCCAGCAGTGTATATTTCATTATGTCCCTGTAGCGCAATAGATAGCACGCTGTGTCCCTGTAACGCAATAGATAGCACGTTGTGTCCCTGTAGCGCAATAGATAGCACGATTTGTCCCTGTAGCGCAATAGATAGCACGTTGCACTTCTTTTCCAAAGGTCGTGGGTTCGAATCCCTCCAGGGATGGCCTAATTTTTGAGCATGTGATTTCTTATTTACTATACTACTTCATAAGAAAAATTAAATTGAATTAATGAAAAATAGTAACGCGAACAAAAAAAAATACTCCTCCACCATATACAGCAAGGAAAATCGCTTTCTATTTTGTTACTTAATATTGTGATTGTCTTATAAGTATATACATATTTATATTAATTGTAACTATTTTAAAAAAAAGTAACTATAAGAAATCTGTTATTTGCTGATCTAAGTAGGAACCAAGTAGGATTTTTTCCTATTACTTGTTTATGAAGGTACTTGAAATGTACACGTGAAATGATCTTGTGTTTTACAGTCATTTATTCGAGGAATTATCCCAAGTTTTTGAAAAAAAATGTATACTTTTAGAACTACAAACTTTTGAGTTCATAAGGAATGTCATTTCTTTTAAATAAACAGTATCTTGATATATGTAGAAGTCTAATTTTTTTCATGCTTATTTTTTTATTTTTATTTTTAAAACTCTTATATATATGCCAAGTGTATAATGTTCACCCGTAAGTTTTGATGTTAATTTTTGTGTTAAAAGTATGCATTATGCGTCTGATTTTATGGTAATTCTGTTTATCATCACATTTTCAATACACAATTCGTTCTTTTTAAGTGTTAAGCCAACTAACGAAAAGCAAACCATGTTCCTGTGATTTTTACAAAATCCAATCTTGCACTTGCTTCAAAATACAAGATAGATTTATTAATTATCAGCACAGATTATAATTTATTTGCTAGTAAATAAGTTATGAAATTCTAAAATCTTCCTTACACTAACCACGGAAAAGTGTATTCGAAAATGGGACGATGATACTTATCACGAGCAAAAGCAGAGAGATAGAGGAAATATTTAATTTTCCAACTTTCACGCTAACTTGAATTCGAGCTTAAGTATTCTTTGAGATTTATAAACTGAAATCAGAAACAGTTGAAAGTGAGCTTTCCGTTTTCCGCAAGCAAAGCCACTTAAAATTTCGAAATCCGCTAACTTAGGATTTCAACATCTACCAACAGCGGTTATGCTTCATTAAATGTTTTCGAACGAATCAGTTTTAAGCTTGTCTTATTCGTGCTGTTAAATGAGAAAAGATCTGATGCGAAAATTATAAAGACATTCAGGCGAAACTTTTAATTCAGAGTAAACTGCAGAGCGAATACGAAACTTGTGTGTGATATTTTTCATTCTATACACACCTTGTATCTTTCGACACCAAATTGGCGCATTTGGCTTGCTTCTTTCTAAACGCAATTGCGTCAGTTTTTAACTTTGCTTTGCCAAAATCTTTTTCTTCTATTACAGTATTTCTCAAACTTTCAATATTTGAGAGCCAATATACAATCACAATTTTCATTACCCCCCTCCCCATTCCATTAAAAAAAACTTATTGAATTCAATAATGCTGTACTTCAACGCTAAAACTACAATACTACAATACTACTTTAACTTCTTAACTACCATCAGCGTATAGAAATATCTTGTACAGCCAAAACGTTAATTGTCCTGGACATACATATTACTTTTTCGGAAGAACGATCTTTTCTGTACATTGCTATCCCATAAAATTGTTCCGAAGGCTTTGGAATACAAAAAATGACTTTGACTTTTTTTTGCGAAGGATTGAGTTATTCAGGAGGATTTGCTTACTTTTCTATTCATTCTATTCAGCACCCCCGATTAAGGGTTATCACGCCCCCAAGGGATGTGCACCCCATTGTATGAGAAATGCTGTTCTAATATGTTCCTCGTTTTCTAAGCTAGCGTGAGTGAGTGTGTGTATTTATATCGCGCAATAAAATAACACGATGGCTATTCGCGACGGACGAGAAATTCTTTGTGGATAATGCCTTGACAGTCAAAAAAGGCGATGAGGATCGTTTTGATGAGTGAAAGTTTTGGTGATGCAGGAGAACACCAGGCCATGCTTTGCCGTTTCGTTTCAGGATCATACATGAGACATGAGGACGCATCCTCAGTGGCAATACAGTTCAAAAAATTTGGTGTTGCATCTATCGTTTCGACAAATTCCTGTGAAGAATTTAAACATGCCTAAACTGTTGTCTAAGCGACAACACGTTTTTATGATCCCTAAATTCTGGGTAACGATTTATCGCACGGATTCACGGTTAATTTGCAGTTCATCAGCTATCATGTACTCACCTAATCGACGACATTTTGTGATTAATTTCCTCACTTTCTCAATGTTTCGTCACTGATGGAGATCGCCGATCTTCTGCTAGAGGGATTGTGAGAAACACCTTCGCGACCTTCTCGAAAACGAGTGAATCACTCGTACACACACTTCACGGGCAGTGCTTGATCTTCAAAGACACGTACCAGCATCTCTTTCGGTGTCTAACCAAGCTTAAAAAAATTTAATGGATCTTCTTTTCGTTCATTTTCCTCCTCACAGTTAAGAACGAACGCACTAAACAAGCACCTTGTAAAACACATCTTACACGGAACACAAACAACGCATAACTGAACAAAGGTGGGGGAAGATAGCCAACACCTACCGCTACGCATGTACAACGTTTGTTTTTTCAGTGTTGATAGATCGCCCGTTGTGATTTCATTCACTGAACTTTATTGTCAGAGGTTGTATATTTGATTTGATTTTATTATTTATTTATTTAGAGCATTTATAACTCCGTGCAACACAAAGTATAACACGGGGGCTTACATAGAGTAAGTGAGTGAATATTAACGTCGCGCTGTTCAGCTACACGAGGGGTTTTGGCGACAGACCTCGTAATTTTGAACCATGGTCAAGTGACGACAACGACACCTGAGGTGGCACCACCTCTCCTAACTACCACACCATGGGAGGACGGTTGAGCTCTCGACAGATTTAACGTGCATCGCTCCCTTGCACGGCGGGTTTTTAGTGGTTATGGGCTCGAACTCATGACATGCCTGCCATGATTTAATACCTTGACCACTGGGCTACCGCAGCCCCCGGGGCTTACATAGAAGTAAGCGTGAAACAATCATCACAAAGAAGAGAAGGATTAAAACACAAACAACAATACCTTACCCGGGATTCAAACTCAGACCCAACGGCACCGCAGTCAGCGTCACAAACCAACACACCGGATTAATTGGCTGTATATTTTATTTAAAGAAATTATACAAACTCCTATATCCAAAGGTTTACCTGATTACGCCAACCATTAAGTAAGATGGAAGCGTATTTTTAAAAGATCTCGTTGATAAGCAAAGAAAAAACTTTAAATGTAATGTGAATATGTAGCGATTAGTATAAAAATCCTGCGAGTTGTATCGAAGTGGTACAGTGTGCTCTCCTAAGCTCAAAGTAAACACGTCAGAGTGATAGTACAATTAAACAAGCTGGAATTGGAATTTATGCGGCAAGACACACTAGAGGACACTTCCCAGCGAATGCAGTAAACACGCTGTTACAGTAATCACATTTATTTGTTCTGCGAATAAGCGATACGATAGATGCGTGCATGAATCAAGATAAAATCAAGATGAATTGCAAGTAGGATGTTTCAGAAAGAAGTGCAAAGAAATCTAAAGGAACTTTTTTTTTACCAGTTAAGTGTGATTAAGTTAGCAGTGCTTCTCAAACTTTCAACATTGGCGCCCCCTTTTCAATCACAATTTTTATCGCCCCCTTATACATTAATAATGTGCTGAATGCAATAATAATGCACTTTGACGCTAAAGCTACAATAGGCGATCTTAACTATAAACCATACAAATTAGTAACATAAGTATTAAAATTTTATATACTACTTTTAAGCAAAAAATAAATAAATAAATAAAATAATAGGATAATTATTATGTTATTTTTCCTTTCTCTAATTTTTAAATTGGAACATATTGCAAAATGCGGTGGCTGCTTAGAAGACAAAATATAGATATCAGCTAAATATAGAAAAATAACTCATATGGTCAATTTCTAATCATAAGCATTCCTTTGAAAAACTTTGCTCTGTAAGACAAGCCCAAGAAAGTCGCTAATACTTATTAAACGTTTTTAATTTAGTATTAATTAATATTCTGTGCAGCACTGATCCATTAACAGTATAACAGCTGAGAGAGAGAAGTACCCGCTCTTTCCACAAGTTCATTTATAAGAAAATAAAACATTATTGATATAATCGCTGAATTGTACGGAGAGTAGAACCCAGTGCATGGCAATGTTTACAAAAATGTATAATGGTTTTTTTAAATGATTGCTCAACTTATAATTAGTTTTAAGCGAACTGTAATTTTAAGCCTCACAGAATTAGCATTTATAATTGATGTTAAATAACGAACAATAATACAAAATTCCGATAAAGAATAATTGTATTATTTTTAATATTTAAAGCGGAAAGACTTCAACATGTTTTAACCCGGGAGCAGGCACGCCCTCGATACGGTCGAGTGGGGTTATTGAGTCACCGTAATCTATTTTTTATATAATTATTTTATTGTACCCGATACAAATCGTGGATTCCAGTGAATAATTTAACTAAGAGAAAGTTTACTTACCTACTTTCAAGGACACAGAAATTATTTCGGAAAAATAGTTATCACACCGGGAACTCAGTCAAAACAAGTACCTTAATATTGTAAAAAACCTTTTTAACTCCCCAAAAAGAGGGCGAATGTGACAAATATATTTTAGTTCACGTTAAGAATGTCAAACAGGAGGATAGTGTCGGGACCATCGGTAACAATTAAACAGTTTTGCCAGAAATACCGATTTCGTGCACACTGTGCTCGGCGTGACCGCTCCCGGATTAAAAGTGTATTTATATGGATGTATATGGATGTTCTAAAAATTATGTAAAACGTTTTTCATTATGCTTTATATGTTTGGGAATACTCATAAATATAAATCTTGGCCTAGTAATCCTTCAAAGTGCTCTCTGTGCTTTTCCAAAAATCATAAAAATATTTTACAAAGAAAAAAGCGCAGCAGAAATAGTTTATTTACAACTACCCTAAATGAAAAAATAAATACACAAAAGAGCAGGAATGTAACTAACCGTACAAGTAAGTTCGAAGGTCAAACCACAGCAAATACATTCTGCTACCTACAGCTGATGGCAATAATATAACAGAGATGAATATTTTTATCTTCCTAATTTTTATTTTGATTATGGGTTTGGGTTTTGTTATTCCTCTGAAAGAGTAGCATTTCAGCTTTGAAAAGAAAACGTAATAAAAAAAATCTCTCATCATGGGATTACAGCAAATCAAATAAAAATGTTTTTTATTTGGTTATAGTATCAAAGATAGCTAATGAGGATTTGAAGTAGAAGCTTTTATTTTTGATGACGTAATTTCACAGATGATATATACATACTTTATATCAGTGTAAATGTGTATTTTTTATTATGTCAGAATCATTTATTACAGTAAATAAATTTTTTTAATCTTATTTTCGATATGCTCACCCCCACAGGGGGCTCGTCCCACAGTTTGAGAAACACTGAGTTAAGGAGAAGTTGCTGGAATTTGTGTCATGACGAGTGAATTCGTCATGTGTAAAAAGTAGTGGCCATTGGCTATTTAAATTATAATTTTTGAGAAAAACCAAAAAAATTCAAAATGCTTAAAATATTTTGAGGCTTGGCCAGAGTAAAACAAATAAATAAAAAATATGAAAAATTTAAGAGAGATTCATGCGTTTCCGTATGCACCAGCGAATAAGTTCGTATAATAACGTATAAGTTCACATAACGAATCTATTTATGTGCGATGATAATGTTTTTTAGATGTTAACCTAAAACAGACAAAGGCATAAGTCGGATAGTTAAATTATAATGGGATTAATTCAAGCATGGTCAGTTATGGGACAAATGCGTGACGCTGTCAAGGTACTGCGCCATTTGTTAGCTGTTGGCCCAAAGTTACGTAGCTATCAAGTGGTGTAAGAGCCAATAGTTTGATGTTAGAACCATGTGCTGACATTAGAGTAATGGCCCATAAGCCGAGAGGTGTCTATTTATTTTATCGGGTTGGGAAAGATGCCTTCTGTTAAGAAAACTGATCAACCCTACAGCACCTCTCAAGAACTTCCTCAGTGGCAAGTGAAGGAGTGAATATTAACGTCGCAATGTTCAGCTACACGAGGGCTTTTGGCGACAGACCTCGTCCTTTTGAACCATGGTCAAGTGACGAGGACGACACCTGAGCTGGCAATCCTCTCCTAACTACCACACCACACCAACGGGATGACGATTTAGCTCTCGACAGATTTAACGTGCAACTCTTCCCTACATGGTGGATCTTTAGTGGTACTGGGCTCGAACTCATGACATGCTTGCCATGATCCGATACCTTGACCACTGGGCTACCGCAGCTCCCCTCAGTGGAAAGACAAGTAGGAAATATTTTCTCCGTAAAGAAGAAGATAAATCAGTGTGTACTTATGTCTGTCACTCCGGAAATGTAGACGGTTTAAACTCCAAGTAATTTTTCCTTACCAAATGTAATTTCCCAAAATTTCTCAAAGCATTTAAAACTCTTTTATCATTCTTAAATAAATTATTCATACTATCAAATGCAGTTCTGGGCTAAGGTAAAGCCGAAGCAATGCTCACCCACGATTTTCAAATATTGGATGTGAAGTTTCCCTGCGGGAAAACAGGAACTCTAAGAACTTTCCACGTATAAATGTAGACGGTTTCTAAAATTCATAGATATCCTTAAAAATTTTCAATTGAAAGTACGGTCTGCTCATGAACAAACGACCAAGCTAAATTACTTTGTAGCCTCGTGCACATAAACTTCCCGTACAATAAATATTAGTATTAAAAAAATTGACAGTCTTATACACTGCTGGACAATTGCTAAGGACGGATAATACTATCATCCATAGCAACCACAAAATGAAAAGAAGCAAAATGTGGAAAATTAGAATAAGTGCGGGATATTAGTAAGAAGAAGTATGAGTATAAAATTTTTTTTCCACGTCTGTTCATCCCGTGATAGCGTTCATAAGAGCTTTAAAGGTTTTGACGCGTGTGGACAGTTGTTGTTTCAAGTCAAAGTTTTACAGGAAAGATTTAATAGACGAACTTAAAATTTTTGGCATGTCTTCCCGACATCA